>CAUYLG010011227.1:0-82559 GCA_963573385.1 Cacajao melanocephalus | reverse complement strand
GGCAGTTCGTTCTTGATTTGGCTCTCCTTAAGTCTGCTATTGGTGTATAGGAATGCTTGTGACTTTTGCACATTGATTTTGTCTCCTGAGACTTTGCTGAAGTTGCTTATCAGTTTCAGGAGATTTTGGGCTGAGACGGTGGGGTCTTGTAAATATACAATCATGTCGTCTGCAAATAGAGACAATTTGACTTCTCATAATTCCCACGTGTTGTGGAAGGGACAGGTAGGAGATAATTGAGTCATGGGGGTGGTTTTCCCCATCCTGTTCTCATGGAAGTGAATAAGTTTCACAAGATCTGATGGCTTTATAAGAGGAAACCCCTTTCACTTGGTTCTCTTTCTCTCTAGTTTGCCACTATGTAGGATGTACCTTTTGCTTCCACAATGATTGTGAGGCCTCCCCAGCCAGGTGGAACAGCTGGAACTGCGAGTCTATTAAAGCACTTTTTTTTTAAATAAATAAATTACCCAGTCTCTATTAGCAGTGTGAAAATGGACTAATAGAGTAATTAACCATTTTTTCCATCTTTTTTCCTCTTCACATTTCGTTTTCTCTTGCCATGAATTCAAAAGAGCAGCCTTGGACTAAGACAAAACACACATGTGTTCTCTTTCTAAAAAGATGTTGCATCTGTATATTAGGATATTGTTGTAAGAAACAAGTCAATTTACTCCGGACTAGTAGGAAAAAAGAAATCGATTGTAAATTACAATGATGTTTAATTAAAATCCAACAAAAGAATGAAGGAATTCCAGGAAAGACCAGAAATTGAGAACATGCTAGAAATACAGGCAGAGTTTTCGTTCAATTTCTTGTCATTGTTTCTTTCTGCACATGATTCTTCTTTTTCAAGATCTGTTTCCTATGTACCCAAAGTCAACTTGCCAGTGAGGAACAAATTGAGATTTATACCTACATCTTCTAACTCACACTATTATATTCATTATTTTAAAGTTCTGTCCTTTCTCCTTTGACAGATATCAACAGGTCTCTTTTCCTTACTGATTCACTGTCATCTCTTGATTACAGTCATTTCTGACATATCTGACCACAATAACTGCCTGTTTGGATCACAGTCTTCAAATCCGACATTCAGAAATGCTTTGTAGGGTCTGCAATACTGCTTGGCATTGCACATTAAGCAATCTTGTTCTTGAGTTCTCTTCTCAAGCAATGTATCTTCATTAATTGATGTCAAATGTTTCTACTGCCACATCACACTGATGACTCCCAAACACACATTTCCATTTTAGACCTCCCTCCTGAATTCAAAGTCCTTATTTTTGTATGGTTATTGGTCATTTTTCATTTGAGTGTATCTTAGTATCCACAATACCTTCAAATTCAACACATCCATGATCTCATCTTGAATTCTCTATTTTAAATTGTTTCAGTCCAAGCATCCAATAATCTTCCTGCCTCTTCACTTCTGCTGTCAGTTAATTACAAAGTCCTTCAGAATCTGTCACCTAAAGCTCTTATTTCTTATGTGTATTGCCTTAAGTAATACCCTTGTAATCTTGTTTTTGTACAATTTCAGCTGCCTTCTAAATGTTTTCCCAGTCTTCAGTCTTGTCTATCCTCTGCATTGTCTCAAGAGTAATCTCTTAACTCTATAAATATGATTATGTCACTTCCCTACTTAAATTTCATCAGCATTTTCCATTTACCTGTAGAACAATGGCCAAATGCCTTGCTGGCCATGTAAGGCTATGTATTATCTGATTTCTTCATACCTAGCTAATCTCATCTTGGCCTTATAGAACTAACTGCAATTCCCTTGATGAAACAACAAAGTTCACACTTCTGTGATATTGCACACGATTTTTACTTCCCTTCACCTTGAATGCCTCTATTCTGCTCAGTCCTCTTAATGAGCTTCTATTCACCTTAAGAAATTCAGTTCAAATATCAGTTCTTCTCTGAAGGCCTCTCTGATCAGCACACTGTCTCTGTTTTCCCATCAGAAGTTAGTTTCTTTCCTTTGTCGGGTCACATAGCATGGATATTTGAAAAGTCAGAGGAAGAGACTAAAGCAGATGCTACAATATTCTTCCAATGTCTGGTCAGTCCTTGAGTAGTGAAAGGATTTAATCAGGTCATATGGTTGCCCAACTGAGAGCTACACTTTCCAACCTGTCTATGCCGCATGGTAATGTGACTGAGTTCTTTGCCAATGGTTTGTGCATAGAACAGTGTGAGAAATTTCTGGAACATATGATTTAAATAAAGGGTATGCACTTGCCTTATCCCTTTCCCCTTCCTACTGACAGGAATGTGAGTACGATGAGCCTTTTTTGGTGAAGTAATTTTAAGTTTTGGTGAGCGCAGACTTTTTTTTCCTACTTTTATTTTAAGTTTAGGGGTACATGTGCAGGATTTCCAGGTTCATTTCATAGGTAAATGTGTGCCATGGTGGTTTGCTGCAGAGACCATCCCATCCCCTAGGTATTAAGCCCAGTATCCACTAACTATTCTTCCTGGTGAATGAGCCATTTTTTGACAATAAAGATGTAGGCAACACACCAGGATAGCAGACCAGTAAGGCAGAAGAGGCCTTGGTCTCTGATACTATAGGTTATCGTATGTGTCCTGGACTGCTTACAGTGAGACTGCCATGGGATAAAGATACAGTCTTCTATTGTTCAAGCCCCTGTTATTTTTTTTTTTTAATTTTACTTTAAATTCTGTGATGCATGTACAGAATGTGCAGGTTTGTTTCACAGGTATACATGTGCCATGGTGGTTTGCTGCACCTATCAACCCATCATCTAGGTTTTAAGCCCTGTATGCATTAGGTATTTGTCCTAATTGCTCTCCCTCCCCTTGCCCGCCACCCACTGATAGGCTCCCGTGCATGATGTTCCCCTCCCTGTGCCCATGTGTTCTCATTGTTCAATTGCCATTTATGAGTGAGAACGTGTGGTGTTTCATTTTCTGTTCCTGTGTTAGTTTGCAGAGAATGAGGGCTTCCAGCTTCATCCATGTCCCTGCAAAGGACATGAACTCATTCTTTTTTATGGTTGCATAGAATTCCATAGTGTATATGTGTCACATTCTCTTTATTCATTCTATCATTGATGAGCATTTGGGTTGGTTCCAAGTCTTTGCTATTGTAAATAGTGCTGCAATAAACATACGTGCACATGTATCTTTATAGTAGAATGACTTATTATCTTTTGGGTATATATATCCAGTAATGGAATTGCTGAGTGAAATGGTATTTCTGGTTCTAGATCCTTGAGGAATAGCCACACTGTCTTCCACAATCGTTGAACTAATTTACACTCCCACCAACAATGTAAAAGTGTTTCTAGTTCTCCACAGCCTTGCCAGCATCTGTTGTTTCCTGACTTTTTTATAACTGCCATTCTAACTGTCATGAGATGGTATCTCATTGTGGTTTTGATTTGCATTTCTCTAAGAGCTGGTGATGATGATAAACCCTGTTATTTAAAATATTTGTATCCTAATACAAATATTAGGATATCGCAGGTCCTGTAGCCTAGCTAACATACCTGCTCCACTATAAGACCGTAAAAGGACTTCATATTTATCTTTGTATACTTAACACCTAGTGCAGAGCCTAAAACACAGTGCACCATCAAGAAAATGTTTAGAGCAGAGATATAGTTGTAAATGGATACAAGTTACAACTTAACTGTGAAAAAAATGTAACTTTCTTTGTTTCCCTATAATTAACATAAGCTTACTCAAGTCCTCATCTTCTGTTGATAAGGACCAACTCATTATTGTCAATTTAAAGTAACTAGCACTTTCAGTTAAACTTTAAGTCTCTTTTGGTAACAACTTAGTTAATTATGATTCTGCAATCCTGGCCATCCTGGTGTGTGGTGATGGCGCTTGTATTGTGTTTCTTTCTGGCGTGAGAAGCTGGGCACCTGCCTGCTGAGCCTCCTGGCTTCACTACAGTCCCAACCCAGGTGCCAGTGATTTCTCCTGGTCTTGGGCATTGGCCTCTGTCCCTGTTGCTGATTCTATACTTTTATCTTGCTCTCTAGTTCTTATCCCCACTGCATGGCTTTTTTGGGCTTTTGAATCCCAGTTTTGTCTGACTTCCTCTAAAATTGTGAGGAAACTTGGCTGCTGCATCCACATCTTCTGGAGTGTTGGAACTCTCTGAGGATGCTCTCAGGTCCATCTGCCTAGAACAAAAAGATCATTGAGAAGGAATCTGAGACACTGTCTCAGATTTTCATCAGTATGTCCAGAGATATCTCCTTCCCTCCAGTCATTTCTCCCAATCATTACTTAGCCCAGAGAGATGGAGCACAGGGCCTTTTTCGCAGGCCTAGTCTCTATTTAGACTCTAGTAAGTCACCTTTGATTCTTCCTTCCCCACCTGCTGGCTGACATATAATCTCCTTCCTGTTGGAGAAATTGCTTGTCTTTCATGATGCAGTTTTCCTTAGTCTAAGGCTTATGGCATAAACTTCAGGATATCAGTTTTCTAGACTTCGGCTCTATATTTGCAAAACCAACCTTTTTGTGATTCATGTTGCCCTTTTCTCTCTTAAAACCCTTTCTCCTGGTTTTTAAGGCAACTGACTCCGAGACAAATTGAAAAAAAATAAATGAGCTCAGAACCTCAGTTGACCTTGTCATTCTCTTTTCCTTTCCCAAAAGAATGCCGTTGCCAAAGAGAAGTGTTGCTAAAGAAACCTTTTGTTATTATTGCAAAATTCCTGCCACCTTCATTATAGCAGATTCATATTGCAGCAGATTCATTCATATGAAGAGGTCGGTTTTTGTGTACAAAACAGCATTATCTTGCATGTGAAGGATATGAAAACGGTTCCCACTCTCTGTCTTCCCATCTTCCTCAATAGCCTAAACAGACTGGAAGAGCAAAAGAAGACCAGAAACAATATAAAGAGTTCACCAAACTATTTTATTTTTCTTCTGGGCAGACAGGAAGACATACATTTTCCAGTAGCTCCTGGAGTGTGGGTGGATTGTGTCACTGAGCTCTGCAGATTGAAGGTAAGTGGAAGTGATGCACACCACTTCCAGGCATGGCCATAAAGTCTCTGTGTGATCCTCTTTGCTCCTTCAACCACACGGCAGGAAGAGAAGGCCTTCGAGATGGTGGAACACAATGGAAAGAGGCTGAATCCTGAGTTGATCACTTGGAAGAGCTGTTCAGGAGATCTTTTGGCCAGGAACTTCAGCTCCGTATTTCTTTCTTTCTCTTCTTCTTCTTCTTTTTTTTTTTTTTTTTTTTTTTTGTTTTTTTTTTTTGTTTGTTTTGAGATAGAGTCTTGCTCTGTTGCCCAGGCTGGAGTGCAGAGGCATAATCTTGGTTCACCACAACCTCCGCCTCCTGGGTTCAAGAGATTCTCCTGCCTCAGCCTCCTGTGAAGCTGGGACTACAGGCGTGCGCCACCATGCCTGACTAATTTTTGTATTTTTAGTAGAGATGGGGGTTTCACTATATTGGTCAGGCTGGTCTTGAACTCTTGACCTCATGATCTGCCTGCCTTGGCCTCCCAAAGTGCTGGGATTAGAGGTGTGAGCCACCATGCCCAGCCTGAACCTCTGGATTTCATATGAACAAGAGTGTTGTATTAATCGTATTAAGCCACTCTGGCATTGGGGTTGTTTATTAGAAGTTAGTGTTGAATAATTTTTCTTCTAACTTAGAAAAATTTGTACTTTTTCTAAAATTACTTAAAAACAAGAATTGAAGGGTTAAGAACTGCAATTAAAGAAAAGCTATTGAGAGGAGAGAAAGAGGGAAGTTGGAGCTGGATAACTGTCTTGACTGGAATCCATGGGAGGAATGATCAGAAGAGAGAAGATCTTGGAGGTCTTAATGGCAATAGAAATTTTAAGAACTAAGATGGCTAATATTTAGTAAAAATGTTTTTAGAATGTAATATTTTGATACAAAGAAAAGAATATATAGTGACTTTAACTTTGAAGCATAATAACAATCAAACACTTGTGAACTCACTCCCAGCCTAAGAATCAGTACATTATCATTGTTGTTGAAGCTCTAAGTATATGGATACATTTTAGAAACATGGTAAAGCATAACGAGCCTCAGAAGATTATATGCTAAGTGATAACATTTTTTATGAAGCTCAAAAAAGGCAAAATAAAATAATAAGGTATTTTGGGAAATACACATATTTAATTTTAAAGTTGCTATTATTAAACTTTTAGTGACACTTTGTTCGAATTTTGTTGGTATTCTGGGATTAATACCATGGCAATCTCAGATATAGTAGGGAAAACTTACAGCCTGCATTAAAGTTAGAAAATGATGATAAAGCACTAACTCGGAGACAGAGATTATTATAAGCAACATAATCTACCCCCTCAGCCTGAATCCCTAAAGATGCAGAAAGATGGACCCTGAATTTCCTACTGTAAGTAAAAGAAGGATTCAAATGAATAATTTGGAGGAATTGGGGACATCTAGGGAGCTGGCATCTGGAATATAGTTGAATAAATTTAGCTCTTTTCTATTTCATGCCATTGCCACAGTTAAGAAAACAGGTTTTTACTTTTGATCAGTTTCCCTTAAGAAGCTACAAAGTTTCTGAAAATGGTGAATACTGTTGGTAAAGCAGTCTTTGAAAAACCCATATTTGACAAAGTTGACAATTTTTAAACTATTGTTTAATAAATATAACATTCATTGAATGCCTACTATATTACAGTCCCTGTGTAAAAGCTTTTGCTCTCCTTTCTCATTCTTGCCATATGTTTAAGGTCTTAACAGAGCAATGCTTGACAAACAACTACAGTCATTCTTTTTTTAAATTGACAATGTGCTAATGAAGGACCTGAGATAATGTGGACTACTATCACTGGGTCTTTATCAGAATCTTTAGAACAGAGGGGCAGGCACTCTTCTCAATGAAGAGTGGCTTGGCACATTGCAGCCAGGGTGCAAAGACAGTCTTTCTAAGAAATTGGTGGCTTTGCTGCTGCTCAGGTTTTTTATTTTTATTATTATTTTTTTGGCTTACACTGCCCTTACCTGCAATGGGAAGAACTTATAATTCAATAGAGAAGAGGCCAGGCTGGCATGAAGGGGGTGTACGTGATCTCTGTTATCTAAGTACCTAAAACAGTGCCAGGCGCATAAAATTGCAGTGAATGGAACAATGGAACTGGTAATTGACTTCTGTCCATAGCTTGCTGTGTTATCTTGGGCATGTCACTTCACTTTTTGAAGTCCCTGTTTTCTTCCTCTGTTAGGTGAAGGATACTCACACTGATTATAGTACGTTTTGTAAAAATAAAGTAAAATAACAGATGTAAATAAACTTTATCAACTTCAACATACTCTGCAAATATAAGACTCACAATTAGAAAGCTGTGGGAGGATTACACCGAGTGAGACATGAACTGGATGCCAAAGGCCTTTGAAGTCATTTCCAGGTCTAATTTTGTTCAATCACTAAGCTAATATTTATTGAGCATCTATACTGTTGCCCAGGCTGGAGTGCAATGGCACATTCTCAGCTCACTGCAACCTCCATGTGCTGGGTTCAAACGATTCTCCTGCCTCAGCCTCCCGAGTACCTGCGATTACAGGCACGTGTCACCACACCTGACTAATTTTTGTATTTTTAGTAGACATGGTGTTTTGCCATGTTGACCAGGCTGGTCTCGATCTCCTGACCTCGTGATCCACCCACCTCATACTTCCAAAGGGCTGGGATTACAGATTTGAGCCACCAAGCCCAGCCATATCAGCCTTTTTCAAACCTAGTTGTATTGGTAAGTAGTATTCATGAAATTCCGCAGTTTCCAAGACTAGGTCCTGTCCTCATTTAGTCCTTTGGGAAAGTCTTTTGAATAGAGGCAAAGGCAGATTAGCACTACTGATTTTGGTCAGGTATTTACTATATATCCTAGGAATTTTTTTGTCCATATCCACACACTACTTATTGATAAAACTACTTAGCATGTTGCAACATATGTATACTTCTTACTAGTGTGTGGGCAACTTCCTTAGATATCTGGAGCCAATTTAAAAATCTTGATTTCACATAATCTAAGCATCCTTCACTGACACAGTAATTTTAGCAGACTAGCAGACAGCTTTCTGTGGCTCCATGGATCCCCACGCCTTCATGTAGTCCCCTCTCCTTGAGTGTGGGCAGGAATGGGGATTTGCTTCTAGCCACATGGAATATAGCACAGGTGACAAGATGTCTGTGATTATCTGTATGTGCTCATAAGCATAAGCTGTTACATAAGATTGTAATGCATGTCTGACAAGAAGATTCCCTCTCCTTTGTTAAATTTGATGAAGCAAATGGCTATGTTGGAAGCTGTCCGTGTAGAGAGGGTCATGTGTGGGGAAACTGAGGTTGGTATCTGGCCAACAGACAGCAGAAAATGGGGAGCCCCTGACCCAAATACCTGTAAGGAATTGAATTTTGCCAATAACTATGTGAGCTTGGAAGTGGGTCCTTCCTCAGCTGAGTTTCACATAAGACCATATCCCTGGCTGATAACGTTGATTTCCATCTTGTGAGACCATAAGCAGAGGCCCTAGCTAAGCTGATCTTTAGAAACTGTGAGATAATAAGTATGTGTTGTTTTAAACTGCTAAGTTGGTGGTAAATTTTTATGCAGCAATAGATAACTAAAAAAGAGATTAAAGCTTTGAGACTGACAATGGCCCAACAGATCTCCAACCACAGGAAAACTGGATGGGAAGTTGCCTAGGAGTCATCTAACTAGGTGGATATTTTATAAGTCAATTAGGAAATCTTGGAAAAACAGCCTTAAACTACATAAGAAATGCATAGAACTACATAAGAACTACATAGAATGATCTAACATTGCTAAATGACAGTCTATATGATAAACACAGGGGGAAATAATCACCACTTCTCAGGGCATTCAGGGAGGTATAAAAACAGGCAAAACTGTAGTAAGCCTCAAATAATGGTTAGAAATTGCTTCAGTGATCAAAGTTGTGAGAGAATGGTGTCTTTCATTTACGATAAATAGCATAAACAAAGGTGACAGATGTAGCAATGTATTTGAGAGAAAAATGATCAAAATGTCTGAATGATCCAGGAGTTTCAAGAATGGGATAGTGTGGGATGGTGAACACAGTAGTTAAGGAATATGGAGATTATCTTGTGGAACTCCTTTCTTTCTTCTCTCTCTCTCTCTCTCTCTCTCTCTCCTCCCCTCCCTCCTGCTCTCTCTCCCTCCCTCCCTTCTTTTTTTTTTTGATGGATTCTTGCTCTGTCACCAGGCTGGAATGCAGAGGCGCGATCTTGGCTCACTGCAACCTCTGCCTCCCAGGTTCAAGCGATTCTCCTGCTTCAGCTTCCTGAGAAGCTGGGACTACAGGCATGCCACCACATGCAGCTAATTTTTGTATTTTTAGTAGAGACAGGGTTTCACCATGTTGGCTAGGATGGTCTTGATCTCTTGACCTCATGATCCACCCACGTCGGCCTCCCAAAGTGCTGGGATTACAGGTGTGAGCCACCGTGCCTGGCCTGAACACTGTCAATATGGGATAAGAAATCTAAAGTCTGTCCTTTCAGCCTGTGGTATCTGCCTCCCTTTCCTATCTTAACACAAGTAACTCTGCTTTCATGTTTTGTGTATTGGGTTATTTCAAAAATTTTATTTAGACAAAGGGTTCCACGGCTAAAAACAATATGTTAACTTACTTTGGAAATATAGAGTCTCTTTTTTTTTTTTTGAGCATAGTTGTTATTAAATCTCTATTCTACAATTCATCTGGCTATACTTTTGAAAGAAGGACACATTGAAATTATGGGGACCTATGATACGGTTATTGCAGTTATTTACACTCTGAAATGGGTTCACTGATGTAGGCAAAACACTATTTTGCAATAGGATTTAGGGATTTAATTGTGCTTAGCCCAGAGCCTTGCACACTTGAGACTCTCAATAAATGTACATTGAATTGTAGAGATTTAACAACAGGACTCAAATCCAGACAAAACAAAATTTTGAGAAAATTTAGAGAAAATATTGTCAATGAACCACATTAAAAAATACCTCTCTTAGAGGGGAAAGTTGAATGGAGATATTTCACAAAGGTTACAAGAGATAGTTTTTTGGTCATTATCTTGAAAACTATCATTAGAAGTTTGATATTATAACATCAACTTTTGCTAATAAACAAATTATTTTACTATATGAATTTCCTAAATGAATTGCCTTGCAATAAATGATCAATTCTTTGATATGCTTTACTAAGTAAAATCTGAAAGTTCTATATTATATATTGCTATTTTGAAAGTTAAAGGGAACAAAATTATGCTTGTTTCAAGTTTTCTAATGCTCATTAAGACTAACAAAGCAAGGGTGAAAAACAAAGAGAAACAGATAAATCACCAAATTAATAACCTTCACAAAGTGATAGCCATCTATTATTTCTTTGTTTAAGAAAAGGAATGAAGTTTTACAACTTTTTAAAGATAGTACCTTAAAAATGAAACATTTTCTGGGAATATCCAATATGAATAAGGAATGTTTTAAACCAGAATCTTTTAAACCTTCTTAATTAAAGTATTCCAGTTATCTTTTAAAGGGATTTCGAATACATAGGAATTTATTTTTCTTATTTTCATTAGCTTCTAATTAATGACAACACCAAGTTTACAAAGTAAATACGTAAATAACAACTTCTTGAAAATAACTGTGTCTTTTCTGGAACTTGGAATAGTGCTCAGATCATCATAACACCCAATGCATTTGAGTGACTGATTTTGGAAAACACAAATAGATGCCAGTTATGGTTGACACAATTTCTCTTGTTTGTGGAGTGTGATGGTAATCTCTGCAGTCTAATTCTCCATTTATTTCTTCTCAAACACTTTATAAAATGCATCTCAGAAATAATCAGAAGACTATGGCTTAAGGAAAAAAGTCTTAATCTAACTTTTTTCCTATATTAATTTTCTTTCACAATGTCTTCAGACAAAAATCTATAAATGCATAGTTTTTTTCTATTAATTATTCAGTAGTTTCTGAATTTGGGTGATTACTGGCTTATATCTGCTTAACAGTGATTGCTTTGCCAAGAGGCTGAGAATATAAACATTTTACAACTCAATAGATGGAAAAGTGCCAAGTGTATGAAGACATCTTCTGAGTCCTACTATGTAAAAGAAAACAAATATTTCATATAAAATATACAATCTTTTTCCTTAAAGAAACAGCTTTTAAAATGTACTTTTCCTTTCCTAAAAAACACACTAGCAATAAGTAATAGAGGAAAATAATGAATATGTTATAATGAATATGAATATGTTATTCATTATTTTCCTCTATTGCTTATTGCTAGTGCGTTTTTATGTTATATGTTACTTTTGATGCCTAAACTTAAGTGACTAAAAATCATTATCTTTCAAAACTTTGAAACATGTGTGAAGGCATGCACATATAATTATTGTAGTTGAACGTTATTTTTGTTCTTACTCAACTTTCTTTTTGGCGCAGTCCTCCCACTATTTTACAAAACTGACAATGTTGACAAGATAATCTTTATGGATATTTCACTTGAAATGTGGGAAATTGATCTGCAATTCAGAAAGTCAGTAGGAAAGAACAATCTGGAAGCCAATGAATGCTTTAGAAATCTCAAGGTGACTGAGGCCAAAAAAAAAAAAAAAAAAAATTAGACAAGACCCAGCAATGATGGATGAGAGATCTAGGCTATTTTGGGCTTTACATCAGACAAGCAGGGAACAGATAGCTCCCATCCATAGGGTGGAGAGACCATAACTGGAAACCACTTTACAGTTTTATGAACTCTTAGAGATGAAACATGGAATAAATCCAGAAAGGAGAATAACAGTGATAAAGAGAACTAAAGCATTAATTTGTGAGGAAATATTAAAGCTACTAGATGTGTTCAGTTGAGTGAAGATTAAAAGCATATTTGTGAAGCCCAAATGAAGAGTGGAACTATTTAGCTTAATATGCCCGTAGTTAAGAAAGAGATGATTTTCAAGGAAAAGTACGTTTCAAGGAACCTATTAGAAGATACCTCACCACTTTTTTTTCATGGAAATATTCGTTTTGACAAACCAGTAACGGCAAAAATGACTTATAAAAATAAATATAAGAATATTTATTGAAGTTACATTTCAATTTATGTAAGAATTTACAATTATTTTATAAATCCTTATTTTCATCATTCTTGTTAGCCATAGACTGTTAGGAACTATTAAACAACATTTAATTATGGGAAAAAAAAGAAAAGAAAAAGAGTCTTTAAGTATCACTAGTTCTCAAACTTTTGGTCTCAGGACCTTTTTACATTTAAAAAAAATCAAGGTTCTCAAAGAGTATTTGTTTTAATAAGTTATAGCTATTGGTATTCATCATATTTGAAATTAAGCCTATGACAATTTTGACATTTATTACTTTACTAAAAATAATGATAAACTCATTACATGTCAACATATAGAACTGTTAAAACAATTTTACTTTAAAATTTTAAATTTTAAATTTCTTGGATACAAGTGCAGAATGTGCAGATTTGTTACATAGGTATATGTGTGCCGTGGTGGTTTGCTGCACCTATTGGCATCCTCTAGGTTGTCTCCCCTTGGCCCCCACCTCCCCAACCAGCCCCAGTGTGTTTTGTTCCCCTCCCTGTGTCCATGTGTTCTAATTGAATAGAACATATTTTTAATGAAAATAACTATAGAGGAGAACACTGGCATTGTTTTACATGCTTACAAGTGTCTTTAATGTCTTACTTAATAGAAGATAGTTGAATTTCTACATTTACTCTATTGGGATTTTTTTATTTTATTTATTTTTTTTTTGGTGAAGTGTATGTAGAAAGTCTAGCCTCACACAGATGTAACCGGGAAAAGAGAGGGCATTTTTCTAGATTTTTCATATAATTGTGGATATTCTTTTTGATATACATGAATACCTAAGAAGTTGTAGTTTTTTGCAGTTGCACTGTGGAATCTGACACCACACCAGTAAACTTTTAGGCTGTGTAAAATTAAAATTCATTTTTCTGTCTTGTATTTTTAGTGGATCATTTACGATTTTGTAATTTTTATGCATTTGTCATTTGAAAAGTGTTTGTTCTGTGAGTTATTCTGATTTTCCAAAGTTGACACATTTCATTATACAATATTAAAAATTCACGTGTGTTAATATTACCACTGATCCATCCAGAAGTCTTTAAGTTTTAGAAATCTGTGAAGCTCACAGTTATGACTGAAAGTTTTTCAAACTTTGAAATTCTACTGAAACTGAGTTTTATCATTGGCCACATATAATGTCCATTGTTTTCTTGAAGTGATAAGCTCACTTTGTTTATTTTCAAGAAAAATATTTTACACATCTCAATCTGAATAGCTTTAGTTTATCTTTCAATCTTTTTAAAAAAGTAAAAATAGTTTGCCCTGTAAAATATGGCTAGTTCAGCTTACAACTCAAATAATCACACAGCGTTTTTTCTTGAATCATCGTCCTTTGGTGGGCAACCAAAGTCCTCTCTGCATCTTTCCCATTTCATCACACAGAGTATTAAAAATCTGTGCACTCATGGGCCAAGAGTTAATACAATTAAGTTTTCACTGACTCCTTCGATGCACTCCTGAGTGAAACTGACTGGGATTCTCTTGCTATTGTGAGTGCGTGGAGGTGAAGAGCACGAGGGCGCTAGTACGGTTTGATTCATGCTAAAGCACCACAGTTTTACTTACTACAAGTGCACATGTCAACATAGTGTAAAAGTAAAATAATAGCATAATTGAGAAAATAGTTTGACCTTGTGGACTCTCCAAAAGTTCTCAAGAGACCTTTAGTTTTGAGAAGCAAAAATTTTGAAAGTGAATCACTAGGAGTTAGAGCAAAGGCTGTCACTCCTATATTCATCATTTGGTTCCTAACCTAAATCCATATCCATGTGTCTTTTCTTTTCTTTCCATTTTTTTGGGGAGGTGGTCTTGCTCTGTTGTCCAGGCTGGAGTGCAGTGGCACGATCTCGGCTCACTGCAACCTCCACCTCCTGGGTTCAAGGGATTCTCCCACCTCCTCAGTAGCTGGGACTACAAGTGCGTGCCACCACACCTGGCTAATTTTT
The DNA here is from genome assembly GCA_963573385.1 of Cacajao melanocephalus. NCBI lineage: Eukaryota > Metazoa > Chordata > Mammalia > Primates > Pitheciidae > Cacajao > Cacajao melanocephalus. Next base: position 68,455 of record CAUYLG010011227.1, on the reverse strand, counting down.
GTATATTTAGTAGAGATGGAGTTTCGCCATGTTATCCAGGCTGGTCTCAAACTCCTGACCTCGGCTGATCTACCCACCTCAGCCTCCCAAAGTGCTGAGATTACATGCATGAGCCACTGCCCTCGGCCCCATGTATCTTTCCTGTATGAAAAATAGTGGCATATATGGGCTGCTGGTTCAGAATGCAACCACACTCCGGAGTATGCCATAGCTTGCAAGATATATTCACACAACAGGGGCTGCAGTTGAGTCTTCTATAGCTCATTCTAGCACTAAGCCAGTAAACAAGCCCTGGGACATGTGGGGAGGTATAAATTACTCCAATTCTTTTAGGAAAAGGCAGAAGGAAAATTTACGATACTAACTCTGGATGCTTTCATAGGCTTCTTCCTCCAGGTGTCCCAGCATCCCTTTCACTCAAAAGGCTCTGGGTTTGGAATCTGAATTAGAACTGACAATTGAATGAAAGGCTAAGACTTCTCAATATGGTCATGCAAGTCAATTTTCTGTTCATTATGTCAGATTAAGAGATTTCCCCCCAACCCTAGATTTTCACAGATTCTATTGGACTATTAATCTATTTCATCCCTAAGGATACAAGAGGGTTTAGATGTTACTTCTTTTATCATTGTTTAGATATTACTTCTTTCATCATTGAAGAGTATACTAGCATGCTGAAGTACTACAAGTTGAGCAACCGTAATCCAAATATCTCAAACTCAAAATGCTTCAAAATTTGAAACTTTTTGAGTATCAACCCATTCCCCAAAGTGGAAAATTCCATATCTGACTTAATACAATGAGTTGCAGTCAAAATGCAGGCCCACAACACACAGTTTATTCAGCCTCCCCAAAGGAAAAGAGACTGCCCCAGACTCCTTTAGCTGCAATATATCTTTTCCAGGTACACTTATATTCTCTCATGCAAGCACGCCCAGAAAGGGTAATAAAATGGCACATGTGCAGGCTGAATGCACCAACAGCAGGTTCCCCACAATACCCCACATGGGGTCAAGACCTAGATGCATGACTCACTGTCATTTTCACTTATTATCTGCTCTGTGGTGTAAATGTATTGTTGAAAATGTCAAAAAGGCCTGAAAAAACCTCTTTGGGTAACATCGATAAGAAAAATGGCTGGGCTTGGTGGCTCACACCTGTAGTCCCAGCACTTTGGGAGGCCGAGGTGGATGGATCACGAGGTCAAGAGATCGAAACCATTCTGGCTAACATGGTAAAAACCCCTCTCTACTAAAAATAAACAAAATAGCTGGGTGTGGTGGCATGCACCTGTAATCCCAGCTACTTGGGAGGCTGAGGCAGGAGAATTGCTTGAATCCAGGAGGCAGAGATTACAGTGAGTTGAGATCACGCCACTGTACTCCAGTTACTGTACTCCAACCTGGCAACACAGTGAGACTCTGTCTCTAAAACAAAACACCAACAAAAACCAGAAGCATTTGTGTTTCTGTAGCATGAAAGGTCAAACTGCTGGAGAAGCTGGACAGTGGTGTAAGTGTGAAATGTCTTGCAGTAGACTATGGTGTTGGAATAACCACCATGTATGGTCTGAAGCAACAAGTTCTATACTGAAAGTGATGAACAGAAATTAATGAAAAATAGAAAAACTGCATACATTTAAAAATGAAAATCTTGATTATGTACTGAAAGAGTAGGACCATCAGTGTCGCAATGAACACCTGACACTTAATGGTATGCTGATCCTGAAACAAGCAAAGAGCTATCATGATGAACCGAGGGGGACTGTGACTACTCAACAGGCTGGTTGCAGAAATTTAAGAAAAGACAGCATTACATTTTTAAAGATTCGTGGTGATAAAATATCTTCTGATAACCAGACAGTGGAAAAATTCATGGATGTGTTTGCCAAGGTCATCACTGATGAAAATCTGACACTAGAAAAAGTCCATAATGCTGAGGAAACAAGAAAAACTGTGCTGAGCTGTGCTAATGCAGCACGCACATGTAAGTAAACTTGGTGTAATAGGCGCAGCTTGTGCCCTTGCAGTTTTATTTTATTTAATGTTTTAATTTTAATTTTTGTGGGTACATAGTAGGTGTATGTATTTGTGGGGTACATGAGATATTTTGATACAGGTTTACAATGTGTGACCATCATATCAGGGTAAATGAAGTTATCCATCACCTCAGTCATTTATCCTTCATGTTACAAACAATCCAGTTATACTTTTTTAGTTGTTTTTAAATGTACAATTAAATTATTATTGGCGATAGTCACTCCATTGCGTTATTAAATACTAGATTTTATTCATTCTTTTAAACTATTTTTTTTGTACCCATGTCCTTGCAGTTATAAAGGAGTACATTTCTTACCAGTCCATTATTATGCTAACAGAAAGGCATAGATCACCAGGGACATCGTTTCTGATCAGTTTCACAAACATTTTGTACCAGCATCTTGTGCTCACTTCAGAGAAGCTGGACTGGATGATGACTGCAAGATTTTATTTCTTGAAAACTGTTCTGCTTATTTTCTTCGGCTAAAATTCTCATAAAAAATAGTGCTTATGACATGTACTTTTCCCCAAATGTGACTTCATTAATTCAGTCATCTGACTAAGGACACCCTAGACACCTAGTCATTAATTCAGCCACCTAAGGATACCCTAAATCAATGAGGGGTAAATATAAAAACACTTTCTTGAGCATCATGGTAGCAGCAGTGAACAGAGGTGTGGGTGTGGAAGGTTTCAAAAGAAGTTTAGTGTGAAGGATGCTGTACGTGCTACTGCCAATGCTTAGAACACAATGAAGATACATTTGTGTGTGCTCGGCACACCCTCTGGCTTGTGATTGTGTTCAGTGATGATGAAGAACAAGGTGGCAGTTTTGAAGGATTTCCTGTGTCAAGTGAGAAAAATCCAGGCCTGGCCTTCATACGTATGCAAAAATATACCTTCAGAGTCTATCAGTAAGCTGGAAGAAGTGGCTATGGAAGAAGTTTTAAACAGCTGTTCTTTCATTGTCTGATGGTGAAATAGCCAAAATGGTTCTGAATCAAGGTGATTATGATCATAGTGATCATGATGTTGTCAGCACTGCTGAAAAAGTGCCTGTAGATAACATGGCAAAAATGAGTGATGAGCTTATTGAGGGACTAGAGCAGCATGCATTCATAACAATAAGAAATTATGTCACTTTATAAAATCAAAGAAAGGCTTATAAAAACCATTGTTAATGAGGCAGATGACTCTGGAGGAAACATTTTTAAAAGGCACCCATCAGAATGCCTTCTCAGCCCTATAGGACCCACTTCCCATGTTTCTTCTCACCTAAAATAATGAAATACACTATATAGTAACCTTTTAATCAAAACACAGCACGTTAAGTGGAGATGGGAAGCTGCTATTGTTTGCTGTTGCCGCTGTTCAATGGCCAATAAAGGTATTCTGTTGATGCTACTGTGCTTGGTTACCCTGAACACGTTATTATTGTTATTATTATTTTACTCTATTAATGGTATATTGTAGTTTTTACTGTTAAGTACTTATGTGTGAATAAGTGTAAGAAAGTGATTGCTTATTTGTAGCAGATGAATTCGGAGTCAGGGATGATGGTGATGCCAAACAAGCTTAGATTGTCCATATAGGTAGCTAAGATATGACACCTTTGCTCTCTGATGGTTGAGTGTACACAAACTTGGTTTCATGCACAAAGTTACTGAAAATATTGTATAAAATTACCTTAAGGATATTGTATTATATATATATATATGTGTGTGTATATGTATGTGTGTACACATACATATATATGTATAACATAAATGAATTTGTTTTATGTAATTTTTGGTCCTGGGGGTCTCATCCCCAAGATATCTCATTATGCATATGCAGATATTCCCAAACCTGAAAAAATATCAAATCTGAAACACTTCTGGTCCTGAGTGTTTTGGATAAAGGATACCCAAATGTATAACAGTTGTTCTCTGTAGGCTGGAGTTGAAGATGGGAGAGGCTGCCATTGAAACGGGCTTCCTGATTTCACTGAGGATCACAGGATTCAGGAGTAGTGAGGCCCAGTTTTACCTCACTACTTAACAGAGGCAGGGTAACTGTGGTTGTCGCAACTACCTGATAAACAGATGGTTAGCAGAACTTTTAACCACAGAGATCTTTGGCAATGCTGACTCTTTCCTTAGGTTCCTTCAGACTATTTCCCTGAATCATCCCTAAAGGCCTTTTCTTTTTCTTCATCCTCCTCAGATGCTTTTACAATATATTGTTATTTTTTGTTTGGAAAATGTTACAACTCAAATGTGCAAAGAAATTTTGTACCTTAATATTTTTGCAAGAGTAGGCAAGGGTATACTTTACAAATTAGCTGTGTATTAAAAATCTATAGAATACCATAGACCTCTCCAAAGTTGTCACTTCAACCAAATGGTGAACTTGAGATCACTCATATATAGCCTAATATCGAAATAATTTGATATATGAACTTCAGGTATGAACTTAATCAGACATTTTTTTTTTCTCATGATGGTTTTTAAAGTCTAAGCAGCTACTAAACATTTCTTCCAAAAAGTGGCAGATAGTAAATATTTTAAGCTTTGCGGGCCATATTGATTTCTACTGCAGCTGTTCAACTCCGCTGTTGTAGTAGGAAGCAGCCATAGATAGCATGCAAAAGAATGGGTGCAGCTATGTTTTAATAAAACTTTATTTACAAAGGCATGCAGCAAGCCATAGTTTGCTGATCCCTGCTTTAAGTTCATGCTTTGCTTTCAGCATCTACTAACTTCTATTCCATGTTTTTAAAATCACAAATCCATTTGAAAGACACAACCACATCCTCTAGTTATTCCCTATCTCCTCTTGTATTTATATTTAAACTTTTGATTCCTAATCTCTCACCACTGAAACTTGTAAAAAAGATATTATTATTTTTATGTAATTATTGTTTATCAGACATATGTAGTAATTTTTTTTGCATACTTTCTGCCTTGATATTCTATCTATTTTAACAAGGAATATTATTAGGGCCAGATTTGAATAGACCACTTAACAATACATGCTGGCCTATCAAAAAGAAAGTATAAGACATATTAGCAGATATTCTTCAGAATTGCAAGCAGCTGGTCTAATTATAGTAAGTTACTGGTCTCTATCCTCCTAGGGTTGACCACTGGGAAATTAGGGTTTCCTGGGACCCATAATAAATGGAGCTCAGAGAATATTCAGGTTACTCTGAGGGTATCTCTGAAGATGCCCAGAAAACATGAGGACAGGCATTGAATTGGCAAGATGAAATCCTCCTTAGAGGGCAGGAAAGCTGAGTGGTCCAAACCAACACTCCATAGGTAGAGAGTGAAGAGCGGGGAAAGGCGGCAAAGTCTGGGAGTATAAACATGTTAATAAATCTCATTCCAATCCCACAATAAAATGCAGCTTACTTAAATGAAGGCATCAATAAAGTACAACCTTAATTCCTAAGTAAAATTTGACTACTAATTTAACATAATTTAAAGGATAAAATGCACTGTAGGTGTGATCATTATTGAAAAGATAATGAGAGCTAATACTCTCAACACTGAATGTAATACAATTTTTGCTAACTTCATTTTCTTTTTTATGGATTAAGTAATACAGTTTAATATGACTTGGAGAGCTTATTACAATTTTAAAGGAAAGCAGCTTAATAGCTTAATGTTTTTTTTCTATTCCTCTTTCCTGCTTGGAATAGTTTTCTCTACCCACGGCCCATCTTTAACGTGCACAATCCATGATGTAATAAGAGGAACTGTCAAGAAAAATTAGATCAAATTAAAACTATCCAGCAGAAAGTATTTATCACATGCTTGGCAAAATTTGTGGCTTCATCCAAAATAAGTGTAAAACTAAAACTGAAGTCCTTGGTTTTTTACTGTTGATTTTCTACCATGTGACTAGAGAGTTCAAAAGATGGTTGTTTGATTGGAATTCTTTTACACATATTGAATTAATTTTCTTAGCATTTTGCTGATTGTTCCACTACTTTTAATTTAAAATAGAAACCCAGAAAAATGTCACTTACTTTGTACCTTTTATTTTCAGAATAAGTTTTAACATTTCTTCCATTTAGTGATCCACCAGCATCACTGCTATTTTCTATCTAATCTTCTACTCTCACGCGATTATCCTGGAGATGTTTCCAGGGACAAATTATGGTTGTTACGTATTTATGCATTGGAATTAAAGTAGATACGAAGAGCAAGACCTGAGACAATTCTTTGACTATTAGATTATGGTGTTTAATTTTTTCTTTTTTTTAAAGTTTGTGCATTCATTTGTTTCTTCATTGACAAATATTTTTGAATGCTTATTATAGAAAATCCATTGGGTTGAGATGAAGGTGGGGAAGACATAAAAAGATACATAAGATACAATTGTCTTTTGAGAATCATAGAATTTTAGAGCTTTGAATGCATGATCTGGATAACTCATTTCAATTTTAAGGAACACCAACATTTTTGGTTTGTTTTCTTCTCCTACTTCAACAGTTTTTTCTACCCACTGCTGCCCATCTTTTCCACACAAAATGCATAATGTGGTAAAAGGAAACATTTCCCCTAGAAACCGAGTTCAATTTTTTCATTAGACATGTGAGAAATCATAGCACAGAGGTTTTCTTTTCTTTTCTTTTCTTTTTTTGTTTGAGATGGAGTTTTGCTCTGTTGCCAGGCTGGAGCAACCTCCACCTCCTAGGTTCAAGTGATTCTCCTGCCTCAGCCTCCCAAGTAGCTGTGGGGCTACAGGTATGCACCACCACACCCAGCTATTTTTTTTTTTTTTTGAGACAGAGTCTCACTCTGTTGCCAGGCTGGAGTGCAGTGGCACGATCTTGGCTCACTGCAACCTCCGCCTCCCGGGTTCAAGCAATTCTCTTGCCTCAGCCTCCCAAGTAGCTGGGACTACAGACGCACGCCACCACACCCAACTAATTTTTTTATATTTTAGTAGAGATGGGGTTTCACCATGTTGGCCAGGATGGTCTCGATCTCTTGACCTCATGATCTGCCTGCCTCAGCCTCCCAAAGTGCTGGGATTATAGGTGTGAACCACCACATCCGGCCCAGAGGTTTTAAATGGCAATATATAATGTCACGTAACTTCAACTGGCTGAATGTAGAAACTCACTCTAATAGAGAAATTTTCAATTTCTCAAAAAATACATTATAGTAACTGGAATTTAATATTGAATTTTTATTGCACTAAATCATTTAGTAGGCTCTACAAATGAGATTAAGGACACTTTGAACTTCATTATTTCTTTCCAAAGGCATTGATGAAATATATTTTGCTTTGCACAGAGAGGTAAAGAGTATTAACATTGCATTAGGTAGCCCCTGTATGCCCATTAACTACTGGAGGTAATAATTGGGCAGCTGCAAACTATTTCCAAAATGCCTATGTAGAATGAATCCTGGCTTGCTCACTGGAGTTAACTTTATCACATGGACTAGCATATGATAAAGCTAGTCAGGCTAATTTAAGTCTTTCTCTCACTCTGGAACTACGTTGATACTGAATGGTTTTTATTGGTAATTCCGGCTGATTAGAAGCTCTAATTAATAGCTGCTAGTTATTGAATATCTACTATGTGCCAACTGCTTTATATACATTCTTTAAAAATCATTACGAGAGAGGCATTATTATCCATCTTTTAAGCAGATGAGAACATTGTGGCTCAGAGAGGTTAAGTAGGTTAGAGAGGCTAAGTAACTTGCTCAATGTCACCCACCTAATAAATGTCAAAGCTGGTATTCAACACCAGGTCTATCTGATTATAAAGCTTGCACGTTTTCTGGTATTCATCCATGCATTAATCCATTCCTTATTTTGTTTCAGAAAGAATTTATGGCAGTTTAATCAGGAGAATATCACAAAACATGGCGTTACTAGGGGAGAATAATAAATGGTGAAAGGGGGTTCTTTGGAAACTGCAGTTTCTGTAGCTCCAGAATATTTTAGAGGAATCTCTACACTTTTAGTGCATCCATGTTAACATGGCTTGCAAACAAGTTCGGTTTGATCTCAGTTCTTGCCAGGTGGATAGGAAAGAATGTTAATTTCCCTTGTTCCTTGTGGCAGTTTCTTTTGTCTCCTAGTGGCATTCGGGCTGATAATCTTTATGGTCTGATTTATTTTTGTATTCTCTACAGTCTTGCTCTTGAGTATACTTAAAACATGGAAATATGCAGACAGCTGATCTGAAATAGGCAGGACCAAGATAAAGGGTCAACTAAATAAAGACAGGGTTCCTTTAAAGTGAGTGACATTATAAAAAGTTGACGCACCTCCATGACCACGAGGGCATGACAAAGTGGTTCCTTGATCAAGCATGAACCTAGGAGAACATGAAGGTTTAATCCAGCTTTATACCTTACTTGCCCTGTTGTCTCTCTTCATATTGTCAACAGTAGACTCTTAACTGTGAAGAACAATGATACATCTAATCTGTTTTGGTGCCTCAGTTTCCTTATCTGTAAACTGGAAATCATATTAGTTGCTCAACTTAAAAGAATGTTATGTGCTATTCATAAATATTAAACTCTTAAGACTAGATAGTGGTAAAATAGAAATGTTTAAGAATTTCTAGACAAAGGGAGGTTAAATTACATACTCCTGAGTATTCTCTCAAGATATATATATGTATACACACACACACACACACACACACACATATATATATATACATACAGATGTGGGCAGAAATTTGGGTAATAAAAGCCTTGAAAAAAAAGAAGTCAGTCAAATCGACCTGATTTTTCACTATCAGGTGAAATTCAGCCTTGATTGATGTTGGTCAGGTTAGTTAATGATTGGTTTCCTTCCAGAAAAGAGTTTTCTCTAGAAAATAGATCAGAAAAAAAATTACTGCCTGCAAGGAAAAAATATAAGATAAGTAAATATATTCTCTGAAAGCAAGTGCTACTGAGCTCCTGTTTCTGTGTAGGTTTCATTAGGACATCATGCTTTGCACACTTTAGTATGCTTTGTGGGGAGGAGAGTAAGAAGCCTGCCAGAATGAAGAGAGAAATACTCTAATTTTTAATAAAGTAATTCTAAACTTTTTCTCCCTTAAACATGCAAACTATTCTTTGTTCACAGTATTTTTTTTCGTAGTCAGAAAACACCTTCGATGGATTAAACTAATTGCAGAGGTAGTGGGAGAGAATGAAAATTAAGATGTGACTCTGTTTACCTTATTTGCACTCACTTTTTGTGAGAAAAAAAAATGAGTAGGTGAATAATTTCTTGTCCACGTTAATAATGATAGGAATTAAACCCGACTGCTGGGACCAGCTAAGTTAGCATGATAATGTTGCTGTTCAGTGAAGCAATAGACCTGCAGCCTGCTGGGGGAGGGCTGATGTGGTTTCTCCCTCCCTGCTTCCTTAATCTCCAAGGTTGGGTAGTGGATTGTGACCCCATAGTGACCTCCTCACTGATGAGATTCTTCTCATCATCTTTTAGCCCTCTTTAGGAGTAGTTGTCTCACCTTGTTCCTTGAGGTGGAGGTGGCTTCAGAGCTGGGGTGACTGGCAGCATCTTAGACATGAGAGGCCCAGTTCACAGTATTCGTTTCTGGGCTCCTCCATCTATTTTTTTACTGCCCTGCTAGTGGAATTAAACTTGAGTCCTTTACTCCTCCTCAAGTTGCTTTCCTGTTTTTTAAAAAAGAGCTTAATAAAACCCATACTTGCAAAGCACTTTAGACATATGGCACAGGAATGCTACTGAATTGCAAAGTACTATGTTCTATGTCTAGGCTTCAGTTAAAATGTTTTCCTCTGTTCTTCCTCCCAGATTTGAGTTGGCATAGTGCCTGGGAGGAAGGCACTTCTTCAGGGGAATCTTTGGGTTTTTCAAATGCTCAAGCGGAAGAGTGTGGACAGATGGAGGCCAGCGTTTTCTTATAATGAACTCTTCTGGGATGAACTGATGCTTTCCCGTGGATTTTTCTCCTGGAAAAAAGTTGTGTGTAACTCTCGTTTTACTTTAGGACTTTCACATTCTTGATAGAATTGTGTCTGCCTACTTCCCAGCCACATGGGTGGGAATCTGCTTGTGATACATACCCTCCTCGTCTCCACTCATCTTATTTTTGAGAAATGAGCAGAGCAACCAAAATCCCTTGTGGCTTTAGTATCTGTGATGCTTTGTTATTCCTCAGCATTCTACTCACAGGAGATGATGCTTGTCCTACGAACTGTTTTTTTTTTTTTATTGGAAGAAAAGAGCATATTTTCCTGGTGATATAATAGAGAGACAAAAGTATAGTAGGGAGAGAGGAGAATAAGTGAAAAGGGGATTGAAACTCTTGCTTAAGTGAAGTTTTCAGTACTTGCAGCAGTGTGGATTTGAGATGCTTCTGTACTGAACTTGAATGAGGAGGTTCATGATTGGGATGGGATATATAACCAGTTACAGAACTCTTGTCACCACTCGGTACTGTGGCAATGACTGGAGTCTGTAATTAAGAAAGCAATCAAGACTATAACATTAGACCTTCCACTTTGGGAAAGAAGGTACCTGCTTTTATTTACCCATGAGCTCAGCTTGCGGATGATCATTTTGCTGTGGTTTTTAGAGAAGACCACCTTGGGAGAAAGGCATGTAAATCTCGTTTCACTGCTAGTCAAACAAATCAGTGAAATTTGCAGGGGCAAACCCTCTCCGGAGTGAAGCCTGCAGTAATTACCAACTGTCTCCTGAAAGGAGATGGTGACACACACGACGAGTATGAGTCCTGGCTTGCTCTTTGGAGTCAAAGAACGTTCATTTGAAAAACTGGTTTTCTTGTTATTGTGTCAGAAAGAGGGATTTCTAACAGAGGGATTTGACAGACTAGACAAAAGCCCTGGTTAAGTCATCAAATGTTCACGCAGGTGTTCTAGTTTTCCCTGCAGCACTTGTACATACCACATGAGCCGTGCCTGGGACTAATGTACATTCCCCTTGGGTTAAGATTTCTGCATATTAACATTTTTTTCATTGATGACCCATTTTTTTGTAGATATTTTAGTACATAGAATATTAGTATTTGTTTAATTCAGAAAATGAGCCACTTCTTTCCTATTTCAGCAAATAGATCATGAACAGTCATTATGACACGCTCTTCTCAGTGGGGCTTGTTTGTGGGCTTTCTGAGTTTGTCATTGGCAGCTGCACTGTTTGGCTTAACTGTTGGGCTGTGGAGCAAGGAATTATCTGTTTAATCTCTCTGCTGTTCTCCTTTTCAGCAATATGCTACCTGTATTGTTCCTGGGCACCATGAGTCTTGCTGTAATCCAAGATGCAGTTTTAATCAGCATTCATTTTGTTGTAAGGGGAAATAAAACCCATTCAAACTAGCTCAAGTAAGAAAAAGGCTTGCCAAGAGAAAATAATGACTTTAGAAATAAAATATAGGAAATATAGCCCAGTTCAAAGGAACCACACAATTGTCATTCATTTACTTTCGTTGCTTGTCCTTATGAGATTCTCATCTCTACTCTCTGCACAGGATAGGCACATAGTGTGCTCTTCTTTTTTTTCAAAGAATTTCTTTTCGTGTGTACTTAGCAGGCGTGTACATGACCAATTCCATCTTTCAGGTAAGTGCCTACTGCCATATATTTATTATTAGTTTTGGACCAAATAGAAAAAGGAGAGATGGAAGGAGGGACGGGAAGAAAGAGAGAGAGAGAGAGAGAGAGAGAGAGAGGGAGAATATTTAATGGGTTGCTGGCCAGACAATTGTCATTGTTAATTTACTGGTTAGGTTAAGATAGTAACAAATAAACTCACAGATCTAAGAATAAATTTTATTTTTTGTTTGCATTACATGTTAATTGTGGGTTTTCAGGGAAGCTCTGCACGTTGTAGTCACTCAGGAACCAAGGCTGAGGGAGTGGCCACTGTTTTGAATATTACTAGTCACCATGCCAGGTGGAAAAGAGAGCTTTGGATGGTCTTGTTTTGCAATTAAATGCCTGGCCCAGATGACACACACTACTTCCTGCTCACAGCACGTGGGACAAAAGTAATTTCATGCTTCCCTTCCCCCAGCCATATGTTTAGAAGGTGCCTGATGGAGTATTTGGTGAATAGCACTAATTGCTACCAGACTTTAGTACAAGGATTTTATCATCATCTAATTATCTCTTGGCATTAATGTGGCCATAATGTATTTAGCACTTTCTCTTCTTTACTGACGTTCTTTATCTGTGAAAATAGACTTGATATAAACAGTATATGCAAGGTTATAGCTGAGTATATGCCACTTGAAAGATAATAATAATAAAGACAATTATTTTGTACCTACTATATGCCACGCTGTTCACATAGATTATTTCTAATTGTTGTAAGAGTCCTTTGAGGTTGGCAATATTTGCATAATATTGGTTGTATTGACTGCAAATTCCATGTTCTTTGTGTTACTCACATTGATGTTAATGGGTAGCTTAGAAAGTAAAATTTCTTCAAACTTGCAATGGAAATGTCTCCCATTACTTTATTTTTTAATTATTTTGTCTTATTTATTTTTTGATTTAGAGACACAATCTCACTCTATTGCCCAGGCTGGAGTTGAGTGGCATGATCTTTGCTCACTGCAGCCTCTACCTCCTGGGTTCAAGCGATTCACCATCCTCAATTTACAAGTAGCTGGGTTTACAGGTTTGCTCCATCATGCCCAGCTAATAGAGATGGGGTTTCACCATGTTGGCCAGGCTCTGGGACTCCTGTGCTCAGGCAATCTGCCTGCCTCAGACTCCCAAAATGCTAGAATTACAGGCGTGAGCCACCGCACCCTACCTCATTACTTTAATAAGTACCTTGCCTCACAGGTTTCTCCGAATATAACGGAGAAAACTGTGAGAATTTAAAAAGCCATAGAAAATGCTACTGATAATTTGAATACTCCATGAAGCAGGAGTAAAAATAGATCTATTTTTGTCTTAAATACTTTTGGACAATATCTCTTTGTTAACCTGTGGCTGGCTAAACTCTTTGAGACTAGGAAAGAAACACACATTTTAAAATACATTCTTGGGCATTTCTGGTAAGTAGCAAAGAAATAGGAGCATTTATGTTGCCTTTCTGGTTCCCCTGATCGGACACTGAAAGAAGTGACTCTGCTCTACACCTTTCCTTGTGACTAGCTGTACCTCTGCCCCTGACGATCTTGACACTGGCCCTTCCTGGTTGGCTTCTACCAGTGGGAGCACATCAAAAGCCCTTTACCAACAAATTATAGTTTGCCAAGGAGTTATGGGGACTTCAGTGATTTTGCATGCACAAATGACAAATCAACAGATGCCTTACCCTTTCCATGTGTAAGGAAAAGCCAAAGGCTGGCATGCATTATCTAAAAATTAAATTGGTTGAAACTGTAAATATTCCAGAGTGTGCCTGGCTTGAGATACAATTAAAGCATTCTATGCAGAGATAGGAACTATATCACTGATGTTACATTGTTCTGTTGCTTTGAATTGTTTCCATGTTGTGACTTTCGGGGCTTTCCTTGTCTCCCTGGGATTAAATGGTCTCCTTTTAGATTCTTATGTGGCATTCTAATTATTTTGCATTATTCAATGGTCTGTTTACTTAGGTAAAGTGTAACTTTTATTGCTGATCCTTTAATTTTTTATTGAAAATTTAATGTCTATCAAAGTAATATACATACACACTTATAGCATATTGTATATGTGTCTATAGATCAAGATTTGAATTAATACTCTCAAGTTTATAACAAGAATTTCTGATCAATCCCTACCCAACCCTTCCTCAATTTTCATTCTTCAAAAGCATCTACTACAAATTCTTTCAATTGATTGTTCTAATATGTATCTCTATATTTTAGAACAACATTATTAAACTGCTATTCCTTACTTTGCCAATTTTAGATTAATTACTGTGGAAGATGAAGATTTAGCTCTCTCAACCTGCAGTATGCTTTGCTCCCTGCCCACCCCACCACACCTCTGTCTGCCAATACAGGTGTATCACACGTTTTAGTTAAAGTATCAGTCAGTGTTACAAATAAGTAAATAGTTTTCACAGTTGAGCCATGTTGTTTAATTACATTTTTTTAGAGTTAATAATTGCCTTCCTTTCTTCCTTTCATTCTTTCATTCTTTCTTCAGGTTCTTGCTCTGTTGCCCAGACTGAAATGCAGTGGTATGTTCATAGCTCATTGCAGCTTCAAACTCCAGGGCTCAAGCAATCTTCCCTCCTCAGCTTCCTGAGTAGGTGGGACTACAAGCACAAGATAACCACGCCTGGCCCTTCTCTCTCTCTCTTGAATACTTTTTAGATACTTTCACGAATCTATTTTCCAATTTTCTTGGAATTACAAAAGTCCTTTCAATGTAGTCAAATATATCCTTCCTCTCTTCTTTGCCCCTCCCTCCCCCATCCCTCCCTCCCTCCCTCCCTTCCTTCCTTCCCTTGCTTTTTTCCTGTCCTCTCTCCATCCTTTCCTCCTTCCTCTCTTTCTTTCTTCTTGGACACATTCTTTATCGAGTCTTCAGTCCTCTTGCTTCACTCTTGACTAGATCCTAATTTTTATCAACACTCTAGAGAAGTTTTTGTCTATTTTCCATGTTGAGTCTCCTATTTTTTTGATCTTATATCTGTTTCTTGAGTTTTGCTCCCATTTTGTAGGTTCACATCCTCTGGTAGCTTTCTGAAAAAGGTAATAGGAATTAAATTTGTTTTGATATTTTATATAATTTTATTTTACCCTCTAAAATGATCATTAATTTGGCTAGATTTAGAATTCTAGGTAGAAAAATCTTTTCCTTAGAATTGTGAAGTTATTTCTCTATTGCTCAGTCTTGCTGCTGAGAAGATAACATTTTGATTCCCAAGCGTTTTTTATGTAACTTGCTTTTTCTCTCTGGAAAGTTTCATTCTATCACATTTTATTTTTGGGAGCATGTTTTCATTTCTAACATCTCTTTTGGTGTTAGACTGTTTCTTCTGTTGGAGTATCCTTTTTTTTTTTCTTTTGATTTCACAGACTCAATATCTTCTTAAATAACTTTTTGCTTTTGAGATGGAGTCTTGCTCTGTCTCCCAGGCTGGAGTGCAGCCGCATGATCTCGGCTCACTGCAACCTCCACCTCCCAGATTTAAGTGATTCTTCTGTGTCAGCCTTCTGAGTAGCTGGGACTACAGGTGCACACCACCGCGCCCAGCTAATTTTTGTATTTTTAGTAGAGGTGAGGTTTCACCATATAGGCAAGGCTGGTCTCGAACTCCTGACCTCGTGATCCACCCGCCTTGGCCTCCCAAAGTGATGGGATTGCAGGCATGACCATCACACCCGGCCTCAATATCTTCTCCTATCTCTTTGAGGAATTCACTATAGTTTAAAATATGCATATATTTATTATTTTTAATAGGCAATATATCCAAATGGAAAACTCTTCAAACAATAAGAAGGGCACTCAATAGAAGACGTATCTTTCTTCCTCCCTTGACACTTGTCATTCAGTTTCCTTCTTCATGGTCTTCCCTTTTAGGGCAGTAAGTTCCCTTTGTTTTCCTCCAGAAAAGGTCTTACTTTGTCACCCAGGCTGGAGTGCAGTGGCACGATCTTGGCTCACTGTAGCTTCAACCTCCCCATGCTCAGCTGATCCTCCCATCTCAGCCTGCCAAGTATCTGGGATTATAGGCACATTCACCACACCTGGCTAATTTTTGTATTTCTTGTAGAGATGGAGTTTCACTATGTTGCCCAGTCTGGTTTTAAATTCCTGGGCTTGAGTGCTCCATCTGCCTCCCAAAGTGTTGGGATTACAGGTATGAGCCACTGTGAGTGGCCCAGTAGGTTACTTTTATAAGAATCCAAGTCACCTGCTAGGACAGCCCAGCTGCCAGTGTTCTGGGATCCAGGTGGGCAAAGAGGTGAAGGGTTCCCAGTCTTAGGTGGGTCAACTGTCACATAATTCCCTCCTTTCATATGGTGGCTCATTCTCACTTTATTTTTTTTTTTGGAGATAGTCTTGCTCTGTCGCCAGGCGCCAGGCTGGAGTGCAGTGGCACTATCTCGGCTCACTGCAACCTCTGCCTCCTGGGTTCAAGCAATTCTCCTGCCTCAGCCTCCCGGGTAGCTGGGACTACTGGCGCACGCCACCGCGCCCAGCTTATTTTTTTTTGTATTTTTAGTAGAGATGGGATTTCACCATGTTGGCCAGGATGGTCTCGACCTCTTGACCTTGTGATCTGCCTGCCTCGTCCTCTGAAAGTGCTAGGATTACAGGCTTGAGCCACTGTGCCTGGCCTTCATTCTCACTCTTAGATGTGCAATCTTAAAAGCCTCTCTACTCAAGGGAGGGCTACTACTCCAGTCTTCTTTGGATATAGCCAGGATAAGAGGTGGGGGAAAAATCAGGAGCTCTGATTGCTTCCTATAGAGATTTTTCAATATATCTGCTTGTTTTCCAGCCCACCCTTTAACTTATACTTCAGGAGGACCTGGTTCCTCCAATTTTTGAGTCTTTCTGAGGTTTTGCAGCTTTCTGCATAGTCAATGTCAGGTGTTAGATCTCAAGCTACTTTTAGATATTTAATGGTTTGGTACAATCCAAAAGAAAATTGTTTTCAATCTCTCATCCAAATCGAAGCTTCTCTCTTTCCCTGCATAGTGACTAAGTGGCCAGCAGTGGGCTGGGGGATCGGTGAATTATTGTTCTATTTTTCTTGCTTCTGCCTTTCCTTTCCACGTGTCAGGTTCCTTCAAGATGGAAGAAGGAGAGATGAATGAAGGATAAGAGAAAAAGCCCCTTTAATTAACAAGGACTGTTTGTTCTCTCATGGCTCTCCAATACCTATAGAGCCTCATTCTGCTGGTATCTCATGATCCTGGAAAGCAGTCATTTTGGGTAATATTTTCCTAGCTGCTTCATGCCCATATATCTTCCTTAGTGTCAACCTAATCCTTGGAAACATGACATGATCTCACTAACCTCCACTTTCTTTACCCAGGTGTCATGGTTTTTCTGGCCAGTTATCTGTTCCCCTCTTTCCCAAAGAGGTCAGACATCAGAATCTATGTCCTAAAACTCCAGAGGAAAAAGGCCAAGACCCTTCTCTCACTCTGTGCCGGTAGTACTATAGGGTTGACTATGAGCTTTTGTCCTCAGTAAGGATATCGTCTGGGAGTCTTTTTGGAGAGCATCTTTTCTGTCTTTTTCAGTAGTTCTCTTTGGAAGATTTGGCTTGAGGAAAGAGGAAATGAGACAGTACTATTTATACATAAACGCATCACAGAATCCTCACCTGGAGAACTCCCTGTGGTTCTCTTCTTTAGCCACGGGGATAAATATTATTAACTGTTAAACAGTTTAGTGACTTACTAACAAGTCCTACTTGGGTGTGTCTTTATCTTTTTTTCTTTATATATTTTTTCAATTCAAGATATATTATTTGCCATTTTCTATCTTGAGTTTTACTCCAGCACACTGTCTGTACAGATTTCATTACCTGGATTCCCTGGTAGCTGACTGCCATCCTCTAGCTGGATTTGGTCAATAGAAGATCAGTGGGAGAATAGAAGGATGGGAGGAAACCGAAGTCAGAGTGTTTACTTCCTTTCCTCCTATTACATCTCCTATGGCCGAAGCTCCCATAATCGATCCCTTCTTCTCAGCCTCAGGTCGCTCTAGGTTCCTGGAACAATATTTTCTCCCTTTCTTCCTTCAGCACCAGTGGTGCCAATTGCTTCCCACTATTGAAGTCTCTGGGTGTCTCACCATTCTTTGTTTCCTGCGTTGTGCCCAAAACTTAGTAAGTTCTCACTTCATTGGAGCTTCTTCATTTGGTCGATTTGGAGTGAATCTGTTTTCTACCACATGTCTGAAGCATACAACAGGAGTGTTAGTATTATGGAAAATAGAACCATAGCCTCTGAATTTGAAGTAAGACTTTGTCACTTATTGAGAATGAACTGCATTGCAGGAAAGAAGGATGTGAATACTTAACAGTCAGATGCTAGGAACAATCACATCCTAGTTCCTTAATGCATCAAAACAAAAGCTTTCTTTATACATATGTAAAGCCCAGGAGCCACTTTATGCATTGCCTTGGTGAGGAGAAGGCAGAATGTGTAAATACAGATTAAAGCTTTCCTAACTTTGAAAGGGAAATGATGACAATATTTATCTGTACCTATCTTTCTTTGAGTCTATTTTTTTTTCTCTACTGACTTATCATATTATGGAAGAACTGGTATCTTCATAGTTCTCAAGCACTTTCCTCAGCTTTGAAGAATGGAAAAGCCCCATTCATGTCCTGTTCCACAAGCAAAGCTCTTGTTCCATGCAGGTTCATGAAATTAATCTTTTGGTTTAAATTCTGTCTGCTCTTAGGAATGTCCCTACTACTTTGGATATTTGCATAAGGAAAAGGAAAAGAAAAAAGAAATATAGTGTATCATTCTTGGGGTGGAGAAAGTGGGAAGATGAAACAGGACCAGCTGCCTATTAAATGGCTCTGGTGGTACAGCAGCAATTCTACAATGTTCCTGGTGAATTGTGAGAAAAATGCAGTGTGAGAGAGAGCTGATCTAGCCTATTGTCCCCAAAGTTCAGACCAGGATAACTTTAACAGGTTTACAGAAGCTTTTGCCAAAAGAAAAAATAATTAGGTGTTTGGTGTAAAATTTTAGAAGCTACATACAAATTATCTTGTCTCTTTGGTAGATGTTATGAGCATGTGCGCTTGGAGAAATTGGTTTATTTTCAAAAGATTGAGTTAATCATAACATTGTAATACAGTCTGGTGTGCTTAGTTTATCTCAGTTAAAAAGGAAATAAATATACATACTTATGTTTAATGATAGCTTTCCTCAGATTTAAAACTAAGTAAATATATATAAATGGTAAATAACTATCTTTTATGAATGAATTTGGTAGGGGAAGGTAGATAGGTGTAAAAAATTATCTATTTATTAATCAGCCCATCAAGGGGAAAGGCTGTGTTTCATTTTTCCTTAATCTGCCTGTGTACCTAACACAAGAGGTACTCACAAATGTTTATTAGCTGAATTTTTAAAATGCAGTTCTGATGGTTATTTTCTGTCACTCTCACCATAAAAGTAACTTCTACTCAAGAAACTACTAAAATAGCGGGGCTCAGAAAAAAAAGATAACTTTTGTAAAAATTTGCTTGAGGGCATGTAATTTAAACTGCTTTCTTCAGCTGATGACTTCAAGGATCACATAAATATGTCAAGTTTATTTATTTATTGTCAAG
This sequence comes from Cacajao melanocephalus, assembly GCA_963573385.1. Taxonomy (NCBI): domain Eukaryota; kingdom Metazoa; phylum Chordata; class Mammalia; order Primates; family Pitheciidae; genus Cacajao; species Cacajao melanocephalus. Next base: position 49,187 of record CAUYLG010011227.1, on the reverse strand, counting down.
TTACTTTAGTTAAGAGACTCTTGGTAAGTAACCAGTAAATTTAATAGTTCGATAGTTATGGGATGCTTCTGATTAGTAGATATTTTATGATTTAGCCTGGCACAAAGTTTTTATAAAACTGCTTAACAGCTATTTGCTAAGTATCTTTTATTTATTCAAAGAGTACATTTATTAGGAACTTAGTGTGTGCCAGGCATACTTTGGCTACATGTCTGCATTACAAATGAAGGCCAGGAAGATAGATTTAGGTTTTCACAGAGCGTAAGCTCACATGTGTGTGTGTGTGTATGTCTGTGTATGATATGAGGAGAATATAAGTCTATAAAATAAATATGGGATTACAGTCTAATGTGATGGCAATAGCATAGGTGAAGAGCAGGTGTTAGGGGCCAACTCCATCCTTCGGGATCCGTGATGGTTGCCCTCTGGTACGAAGCCATGTTTTAGCTGAGAGTTAGGGATGAGTGGGACATGGCCAGGCAGGAGAGCATGACAGTGGTGGCAGGGATTTTCCAGGCAGAGGAAATTATATACAGAAAGTCAGAGACCTCTGTGTGTCTGAAATATAGTGAGCAACTGAGCAAGAAATAATGTTTTCTTAGTAAAATTCCCACTCTCATTGATGAGAATATTGGCAGCAATATCGACAATGGCATTAAGAATACTAATGATGACATTCAGAACTTGTGGAAGCATTTACTGAATGTTTATCATGTGTCAGGTGCTGTGGTAAGGGCTTGATATGTATTATTTTATTTAATTCTCACAATAGCCATGAGACAGAGACTGCTATCTTTATCTTAAAGATAGGGAGATTCAGGGTCAGAGATGTCATGAAAATGACCAGACATATTGATAAATCGTGGGCCCTGGACCCAGGCAGGTCTCTCTCACTCCAAAGCTCATTCTCTTGATCGCTATGCCTATGGTCTGTCTGAATCTGAAAATTAATAAAACAATTTAAGCCCATGATTTACTCTCAGGTAACAGTTTATGCTTAAAGAATCTTAATTTTTAAAATCAGAAAATATAGGCTGTTTTTAAATATGCTTTTCTTTCAGTCTGACAATTCTATCACATTGTAGTAAAGATAGAGTCAATTAAAAATACTAAATATAAATGCGTTAACAATACAAAACATGAATGGACACAACACATAGTTTTGAAGTCTGTGTTTTCCTCTCTTCGAAGAGGAAAAATTAAGGCTATATAAATCAAGAATGAATTATTATTGCTATATCTCACAGCTAAAGAAAAACTAATAAATTGTCTTGGGTTTCTTAGGGAAGCCTCTATGAATTGCGGTTATCTGAAATGAGCCTGATACTAAAAGGCCATGCGTGGTGTGATTTTCAACATTACAAGCGAACCTTGGCTTCTGCGTGTTTGACATGTCGAATCCCCTCTAAGTTCCTCACTGTGATCCAGCTTGGTCTGTTTACCAAACCTAAATCTCTGAAAAATTTGTTCCTGCAGAAGATCTAGAAAAGGTGATTGATTTTTTTTTCTTTTCTTTTAATTTTAATTTTTTTGAATTTTACTTTAGGTTCTAGGGTACATGTGCAGGTCACGCAGGGTTGTTGCATAGGTGCATACATAACCAGGTGGTTTGCTGCCTTTATTCCCCCTTTGACTATATCTGGCATTTCTCCCCATGTTATCCCTCCCCATACCCCGCTGTCCCACCCCAGCTCCCCCCAGCTTCTCCCAGTGTGTGATGCTCCTCTCCCTGAGTCCACATGTTCTCATTGTTCAACACCATTTTTTATGCTGCACATTTGTCATTCTCCTCCACCTTCCCTTCCCCAGGTCTCTCCAAAGTTTCCGTCATCAGGTCTCACACCACTGGGAGTATCCTTTCTCATCTTGCTCCCTATTCACTTTCTGTCTGTCCTTTCTATTAACTTCTTTATCTATATCCATAATTCTAGTTTATCATCTGTCCTTTTATTTACATATCTCTGACATCTGTCTTTCCATTTCCCTCTCCTCTACCTCACTTTCCCCTTGTCTCTCCTTCACTTCTGTCTTTCACTTGGCTCTTCTATTTTGGAAAGTAATGATAAACACAGATTTGCAGCCCGCTGTTATCTAATTCCTTGCCTCTTTTCCTTGCATAGTGTGGTGAAGGCAGACAGATTCACAACTCCTTACAACCCTATTTTTGCCCCCTCCTAAGCTATATTACTTCTTACATGGTTTTATTGCTGTGGAGGAGGTTGAAAGATTGCCAAGTGACCCAGAAGACCTGAGAGGCAGTCTTTTGTTTCTTCGCACTTGAGAGATAGTATTTAAATTTTATGGGGTGTGAGGTCTTATTTTGTATACTATATTTCTCCTCTGGCTTAGGAAACCTCTTTGGGAAAGTGGACGTTGAGATCTTTTCAAGCTATGCAGTGCTAAATGTTTCCTCCAAACTTTATGTTCACATATCTTGAATGAATAAGCATTCTTATGTTAAAACAATGAAATTTTCCTTAATAAAATAATCAATTCCAATTTCAAAGAGTAAATTATAAATACTATGTAGACATGTTTGTATTATTTTTAACCTCTTAGCATGATGGCTAAGTTATATCTTCAGAGTCTACCATAGTCTAACATAGTTTCTAGTCATATAGTTTTTTAATTGCATAACATTTTTTGGAGTACCTAGAATATAATTTATTCAGTCATTTACCAAATGTTGGCTACTTCCCTACATTTTTTTTTTTTTTGAGACAGAGTCTCACTCTGTTGCCAGGCTGGAGTACAGGGGTGCGATCTTGGCTCACTGCAACCTCTGCCTCCCGGGTCCAAGCGATTCTCTTGCCTCAGCCTCCTGAGTAGCTGGGACTATAGGTGCGCACCACCACACCCAGCTAACTTTTGTATTTTTAGTAGAGATGGGGTTTCACCATGTTGGCCAGGATGATCTGGATCTCTTGACCTCGTGATCTACCCACCTTTGCCTTCCAAAGTGCTGGGATTACAAGCGTTCCCTACTTTTTAATGTGTGAGCTTTCATTGCTCTAAGTGCTCAACTTGACAAACTTTATTTCATTCTTCAGTGACTTTCCATGTGATTCTCTTAGTCACTGCCTCAGGGTTTTATGTGAGTGATGACTCAGGGAGTACAAGGAAAGAAGCAGTAAAAACAATCTCAAGGCTGTGATGAGCTTCCTTCCCCCAATCTGTTACAGCGTGGCACTCAGGAACAAACTTTGAGAAAGCCTGGGATTCATCATGAACAGATGTAGTAAAGGTAGGCAGTTAAGAACACTTCTAGAAATGAAAATACAGACTGACAGGCACAAGTCCCAGAGAAAAGTTATTGATGTTCCCTCTCAACATGAATATGGAATGTTACTTTGGTACCAAGAGACTGAGTGTTTTGTATGGATGTTTGTTGAAAGGATAGAGTGGTACAAAATCACTAGAGGCAGTCTGATTTTAGGTATATGTGAGTTAGGTCTGTAAGTAACAGAAAACAAAATTGAACTAGCTTAAATAAACAAATAAATATTATTAACTCCCATGCTCGAATATTCAGAGGGGCGAGCTTCAGTCTGACTTAATCCAGTGGCTTTGGCTGGTTTTGTTCAGTTTGCTCAGCTGTAGCCTCCTCTGTGTATTGGCTTCATCTTCAGGCTGGCTTCTTTCAGAGGTAAAAGGACTAGTGACTTTAAGCCTCACAGTTTCATTTCATGATTTTCAGAAGAAGTGAAAACTTTTTTCTGGTTGTTTTAAATTAAGAGTGAGAAAAATTATTTCCCAGGAGTTTCATGTAAACCTTTCTTTGTATTTCACTGGTGTAAATTAGATTACATGTCCATTCCTGCACCAATCCTTGAGGCCAGGGCAAGGCCATGTGCTAATTGGCTTATGTCTGTTTTCCTGACCCAATCACTGTGGCAGATGTGTTGAGATTACCTTTAAACAAATCTCCCAGGAAATAGGGATGTGGTTAGTGCACCTTTATGAATATGGGCTGCATGAGTGAAGAGGTGGATGCATGAAGGAAAATTGGACCATTATTAGGAAAGGAAAAATGAATGCTATACCAATTTAATCCATAATATCTTCCAGTTCTCGACTGCATCTAGTTTAGGGCTTGCAATATGTTATAACTTAGAAAATATTCACATAAATGGAATAGATACTACATTCAATATAAAATATGACTATGACAAAATATGGTGTTCCTTAATTTTGTAAAGGAGACGGTTAGGGGGGATATTATAGTATATTTTTCTGAGAATGTTTCCTGGGTTTCCAAATCTCACTTCTTTTACTTCCTAGCTCTGTGATTTGAGCAAGTTACTTCATCTCCCTGTGCTTTAGTTTCCTTATCTGTAAAATGGAATTATAAAAGTATCTACTGTATAAGGTTGTCGTGAGGATGAGTTCATACATACAAAGCTTTTAGAAATAGAGTCTAGTTCACAATAGCACTTGATAAATATTTACTTTTAATACTTTAGTTTTCTTTTTATTATTTCTTTTTAGAAGTGAGGTTTCACTATATTGTCCAGGCTGGTCTTGAACTTCTGGGCTCAAGCAATCCATCCACCCAGCCTTTCAAAGTGCTGGGATTATAGGCGTGAGCCATCATGCCCTGCTGCTTTTTAAATTTTCATTATACTTTCTGATCAAAATTCCCTCAATGTCCCTTTTATCAGTTATTTCTAATGTTTTCATATAAAATTATTTAAAAGCAGTAGGAGTTTAATTTCCTCCATAATCTGATATGAAATTATTTTTTCAAGATATACAGGAAATGTATATTGAAAAGTGATATATATTTTACCTTGCTCTGTGTGTGTGTGTGTGTGTATGAGAGAGAGAGAGAGAGAGAGAGAGAGGGAAAGAGAGGGAGAGAGGTGGTATATGTTGATAAGGGTCATTAATACCTTTTAAACTTTGTTGATTTCTATGTGCTTTTGAAATCATAAAAACAGTATATATTGATGGCTATCATTCAGTCCACAGAGGTAGGTGAACCTTCACCCCGAGTCTGATTCTGATGTCAAGACTGATGTAGCTACACATGCACCAACAAGATATGACCAGGTTCTTACTCGCATAATGAGGCTTTCTGCAGAGAGCAGGGTAGCCTTCCCAACAGGTCCAGAGGCAAGTTGAGAGAGTAGAGAAAGGCGGCTTGTTCAGTTTTTATTGTAGTTAAGAGATGAGTGTAGGGTGAGGGTTATTGCCCACAGACCTAGCATTGTATAGTTCATACTCCCTACTAGCAACAGAGGAGGAACTACCCAGGATTTCTTATCAGCTTGCCCAGGTGAAGGGAAAGAGTGGTGGGGGCACTTGAAAACCAATAGCAGTCCAACGTCATAATGGAATCAGACTATTACAACTGTAGAAAATATGGGAGAAATAGAAATCAAAATGCAGAAATTATAATCTTTGGTAATCATCCAATACAGCTGCATTTATATATGTATATTTTATACTTATGTTATCATCTATTTGAATTATTCCTGGTAATTTTAAAGTCCTAGATGTGATAAATTTATTCACTCTTTATTATGAACTACTCTTTATGATGAACCATACATCTGAAGCCTCACATTGTGTGTGCTGAACCAAAAAAAAAAAAAAAAAAAAAGCTATTGCTGTAGTAAATCTTCTGGAAAAAGAATCAAATTGTCTTATAGTCTTTCTTCTTTTAAATTTCAAGGTATGTATGATTACCCATAGTCATATTTAACAGAAAGCACTAGTTTCAATGTGTTAACCAAATGACAACAGAACTTCTGTCCATGACATATTAGTCTGGAGCCAGAGAATCAACATCAGTCAGCCAGACAAAACCCCATATTACAAGGATCTGAAGAGTTTGTATTCTTCTTAGTCTTATTGATTGCCCGTTTAAATTCAGAGTAATTAATTTTCTTTCATGTTTCAATCTTTGTTTTGTGTATCACCTTTATTTTCTGGCTAGGCTGAATCTGGGTCAAATAGACTCTAGAGGACTCTAAATATAATCTAGCTTTAAGAAATGGCTTTATTCCTTTTCATGGAAAAGATTACTGAGAGTAGATATTTGAAGATTCCTTTGTCCAGAAAATGTAAATTATTTTTTAAAAGGTATGATTTTTCTGATGGCACAAATACAAGGTATATGAATTAAATACTTATTTTACTTACATATTAAGGGCAAAATACATTAATAGGGCCAGAAAATTTTTTAAATCTATTCTAACTGTATTACAAACATTTCAAAAGTGAAACATATATTCTAGTAGCAAGGCTAACAGGCTTGCAGCAGGTCAGATGAAGCTTATAGATATGCTACACAATGAAAATGCTGCCATAAAATTAGGGTCATTTATGTGTACATTCATTCACAATGTGGTTGTTGATTGTCTAGAACACAATGATCATAATGATGACTAATGTGTAGTTCCTGATGCAAGAAGATTTGGGGATAACAGACAATTGAGAATTGAATGCAATGGAATGTGGTAAATGTCAGGCCAGAACAAACCAGAACTGAACTACTAGGTTTCCTGAAGGAATCATCATTTAGTAGTATTTTTCCTTTAGGGATGTCATCTTGGCTCTTCTTAACCTCTCTGAGCCTGTTTTCTAATTTTTTTATATCAGTTTGCTTATACATGACTCATAGGTTTTTTGGTAACAATTAAATTTTTAAAATATGAGGAGTACCTAGCACAATGTTATGCATAGTAAGTACTTGGTGCATAGTAGATATTCTTATTAGTAGCATTCAAAGTCATGATCATTTTACAGCCATATATGTTTAAAAGCCTTTTTTGTTTTAGGTTTGGGGTACATGTGAAGGTTTGTTACATAGGGAAACAAGTGTCACAGGAGTTTGTTTTACATATTATTATATTACCCAGGTATTAGGCCCAGTACCCAATAATATCCTTTCTGCTCCTCTCCCTCTTCCCAGTCTACCCACTCAAGAATACCCCAGTGTCTGTGGTTTCCTTCTTTGTGTTTAAAAGTTCTCATCATTTAGCTTCTACTTATAAGTGAGAACATGTGATATTTGGTTTTCTTTTCCTGTGTTAGTTTGCTAGGGATGATGGCCTGCAGCTCCATCCACGTTCCTGCAAAAGACATGCTCTCATTCTTTTTTATGACTGAATAATATTCCATGGTGTATATGTACCACATTTTTAAAATCTGATCTGTCATTGATGAGCATTTAGGTTGATTACATGTCTTTGCTATTGTGAACAGTGTCACAACCATGCATCTTAAAAAGACTTCAGAAATATTGTCTTAAAATTGGTAAGAGTGAAATACAATTTAATTATGATTTAGTTATGTCACTTTCTTACTCCAAACCTTGAGTGGTTTCCTATTCTTTTATACTGTAAAGGCCATATTACTTTGTCTTATTTTGAGGCCCTCAATAATCTGTCCTCTAAGCTCCCTTTTTCAATGAAGTTCATGCACTTCATTAGCTATTCCTCTTGCATGCCCTGTACTTGTCTGCTTTCATTCCTCCATGCTTATTCTGTAACAATAATAGAAACTAATATTTATTGTGCACTTATATAAAAGGCACTGTGTAAAGCACTTTACGTGAATCACTGTCTTTAGTCCCAACAACAAGCCTATGATTTAATCTTTCTAATTGTCATTTACAAATGAGAAACTGGCGTAAGTCATACAACTAGTAAAACAGTGTTAGAATTCTGACCATCACTTTGTATTACCAATTCTTAACCTTTGCATTCTTCTGCCTTCACTCAACCTGTCTGATGAGATCCATTCATCCTTCATGGTGTTCTTGAAACTTTATCTGTAGAGATCTTCCCTAGTCATCTGAGCTGAAGTTAACCTTTTCTTCCCATGTAAACCTAGACCTTAAATTTAAACCTCTCTTACAGAATGTCCACCACATTCTGCTTTCTATTTCTGTTCATTATGTAAATATCTTCTGAATTTCATTATAGACAACCTAAGACTGGGTGTAAAAACCAACAATGTGCTTTGCACTTCAGAGACACTAAATGGATGCTTATGGACTTAAATGGAATTCAACTGAAACCATTCACCTGAGTTCTAGAAATATTTTGGTATCCATGCTAAAGTGTCTTGGATGATTGTGGACTTAGCAGACAGAGACTTTATAGAATTTAAAGGTGATGTGGTACCCTTTCTATTAAGGATAACACTTACACTTAATAAGTGAGTTTCTACAATGTAGCTGATGATTCAGTGGTCACAGTGCTCTTAGTAGCACCATTCTGGTTTCAGCCACCCACATATGAACAATTCCATTCTCCTCGCTAACTAGTCTACACTGCTAGACCGTCAGCTTTGAGAGGTAGAGGGATGTTTGTCTTGACTTCCACAAATGCCCAGTTCTTAGAACTGTGCCTGGGTAGAGTAAATGCTCAATTCATATGGATATGGTTGACATTAGTTGAATGTTGAGCTATCCTAAAGTTTTTGAGAAGCAAATGGACCATAAATTAATAAGTCAAATGCGGAATCAAACAAAGATGACTGAATATCTAAAATATGCCATTTAATTGGTAACTTTGTCTTTCAAGCCAGCATAATAGATTATTTTAATTCGCAAGATATATATTCAATTTTGTTTTTGTGCTATTGCCAAGTGTCAAAGCAAACCAGCATGGAACGTATTCATTTATTTGCCAGTTTGTAGTAACTCTAATATTATGACTGTAACTTTCTCCTTGCCTGTCTCCTATCTATTATCTTTTGTGTAGTTTCTAGAGCTGGCCTCTCAGTGTAAATCCTTATCTGAAACCCACACTTCACCACCACCTTCTTTTGGAGTGAGCGTGGCAGCACCATTTCTCGTTGTGGAACTGACAGAATCCTAAGAGATAACCAGCTGCATCAGCCACTTCCCATGATTTATAAAAATAGGCTTTTGACCAGGACTCTGCCAGGAGCCCAAAATTACTGTGTGGGGGGGGCACAAGAGTAATAAGTCATTTTAATGTATTTCCTAGTAAAAATGAGGAGTTTCTGTTATAAAGAAAATGTCTGTACTGGAAAATCCCTTTCTGAGCTCTAGAAGCAGCATGATTTTATCTCTGACAAAACAATAATGCTGTGATTTAAAATTCCATTCTCCTGATGGAGTGACTACTGTTATCTGCTTGCTGGGGAAGGTTTCACCACCTTGTCTTAAGCATGAATGGGAGAAGAAACAAGAGAAGGCAGACAGTGAACAAAAAAGAACAAAAGATGCATTTCCGATCTAAGAACCTTGTTCTCTTTTTTCTCATTATCTTAAAGATTTTGTGGATGCTCATAAATAAGCATAGGTACTAAACATTTCACAAAGTAGATTAATATAATGAATTCACTGGAAACACCAGGAAATGTGAAACAGCAAAAAGATTTCTCTCCTTGCCGTTTTAATCTGGTATGAGCTTCCCTGGCAGGTGTCTACATACTGCCTGGAGCACATTCCCTTTGAAACCATCCTTTGGGAGCTTGTGGGTCTTCATTTATCAGCTGTTAGACATAGTCACAGGAGCCAGAAGAAGTGAAAATAGAACTCCTTCCAAGTCACTGGAAGCCCCTCAGGAGTCCTTGATAACAAATGGGAAATAGCAGTGCTCGAAAGTGGATTTCTTTTACAGGCAAACACTCCAGGAATCATTAAAAGTTAGTTTTCATTTTCAACTCTGTCATAAAGTGACTTTTTTTTTCCTAGGACATATATTAACTACCCCTATTGTTATCAGAAGTATCAAGGTTAAGTTACATGTTTGCATTTTGTAGCACTTGGCAAAGTCCTTCTTTTACTAAATGCTCTGAAAGAAAAGGTTACTTCCCATGCCAGAGAACATATGATGGAAAACTGCCCTCTAAGATTTTAAGATTTAATCATTTAATTAAGAAAGCTGACATACCCTACATAAGCTGGGGTTGCTAGACTCAGACCTTATAGATTTTCTGATAATATTTTTAATCTTCTTATTTGGTTAGCTCATTTCTGACTTCCTTTTTTCCTCTGTGCTCAGAGTACCCACATACCTAGGCAACTTATTGATTGAGAGAAGATGACTCGGTGAAGATGATCCTGAACATTAACTTCATGTACTGTTGCTGTTTCAACATAAACCTTATAGATCTCCATTTTCTTTTTTTCTCTTTCAAATTTTTGGTGTGGTGTTGACTTTTGCAGAGAAATGTCCCATTGTGCTTGACTTACGTATTTCCCCATCCCCACTCCATCTCTTGCCACCTCCTTCACCCCACAGAGTCTGCTGCCTCTATCATCTTTCTGTGGTGCTGAATGTATATAGCCTCTAAACACTTTGGAATGAAAGGTGATATGAAATGGTAAAGTGTTTTTATCACAGAGTTCTGCCCATATGTCTCAATCTTGACGTGTAACACCTCTTCTATTTCAGTGTTGTGACGGGAGCACAGCTGTCCTGAGAAGGCACAACACTCAGACAAGCATGTGAGATTGCATTCATCCCTGCTGGGCAGCCAGAGCTTTAGAGCATCTGCTGCATTAGATGACCTGGGCAATGCGTGGAAGAAGACTAGCGCCTTACTGCCCAGGGTGTGGTCTATGACATCACCTGGGATCTTGTTAGAAATACAGGCCCTCAGACTCTGCCTGAGGCTTTTTCAATCAAACTCTGCATTTTAGCAAGCTCTTCTGGTGATCTGTGCACACATATCAAGCATAGTCGGCATCTGCTATTTTTGTCGGTCCCGCATGTCTCATTCTGGTAACTGGGCCTCCCACTCCTTCTTGAAAGAACTACTCCTTTCTCCCTACATTCCTGCGGTTCCAATGGGGCAGCCAATGACAGGGCCTTAAAGTTTTGGCCACAGAGGTGAGCCCATAATTCAGGTCTGAACATTCAGGCTGCAATGACTAGTTCAGGGTAGCAACAGGGGAGCCAAGGGGTCACGGATTCTTCCCTGTGTTTCTTCACACTGAGTTCTTCCCCAGACATAGCTTCCCTCTGGAGTCATGTACTTGGGAAGAGGTAAATGTGGAATTGTCAACGGCTATTTTCCCAGCCAAGTGGAGAATTCCTGCCTACTATATGCAAGAAAGAGAGTAATGTACCCTAAGAGAAATAGAGATAAGAAATGGAGACCTGGTGCCCTATTGCTACCTGTGGTTTGGTTATATGAGCTCCTAAAATGTCCTTTCTACTTAGCCTATTTTGAGTTAGGTTTCTGACCCTTACAAAGGAAGCAAAGATTTAAATGGCACATATCGATGTGAGAAACGGCAGGTTGCTGTGAGAAGACAAAGCTTTGCACGTTCAAATACGAACTTATAACACAAGAAAACTACAGCAAATTCTGTCATCTTGCATTTTCCTCACCTCAATTCTCCAACCTTCTTTCTTTATACTGTATATACAAAAATTCTCATAAGATTTTTGATATGTTTAAATGAAAAAAAATGAATATAGGAACCTAACATGGTGGCTGATATATAGCAAATGTTCAATGAATATGATTACTATCATTGTTATTATTATTATTATTATAACTGCTACCTCACATAGCTCCTTTGATAGGGTAAACTCTCTCTAAGCCAGGAATCTGAATGCTACTTTATACTTTTGAATCTCAGTAACTGGTTTGAGTTCTGTAATGCAAATTTAACTAGTTTATTTTTTTTTCATCCTGGTGGATCAATTTTCTCCTCAGTAAGAAGAATAACAAAATTATTCAGGCTGGACAGGAACTCTAGGTGCATGGATGGATAAGCATAATTCAGTTTCCCTACTGGAGAAAGCAGAAAGGGCCAGAGTTGTCCATGCAAAGAAATTTCTTTCCCAAACTGATGCTCTCTAAACTTCAACGGCAGCCCCTATCAAGAGAGGCAACTCCGCTTGGTTGTTCCTCTTGTTCCTCTTCTAGGTCCCCTCTCTTCCTCTGTTGCACTTATTGGCCATGGATACGGACAGCAATTTCCAGCTATGACTTATAGAAACTCCTCTCTTGGTGTCTTTGGCCCTTGGGACCATTCTCAAATATTTCCTCTCTGTCTCAGTAGCTGAAAACCTTAGGGCTTTAAAAATTTTTTCCCCTCTGATCTGCTCACAAAGGAATCTTCCTTACCAGTGGGTTGTCAAGCTTTTCAAAGTGACAGCTCATGGAGGAAATTGTCCAAAGCTCTTTATCTTGCCTTAGGCAAATACACTTACGTGGCACCATATATCTGCTAGTCTTTTCAATTTCTTTCCATACTTCTTTGAGGCAGGCATAAACACATGGATGCTTTTGACATTAGTTAGGCTTCTTCCTCCCAGAGATGCCCTCTCAGCCTGCGATAGGACAGGCGTCATCACTGCTTTCAGCTGAAGTCTGAGCTCAGGTATTTCAACACTTGGCAATAGCACCAACGCCTCTTTGTGTCTCTCTGCAGGGCAATGGTGACATCTTGGAAAATCAGAGAAGTAGATTTTTGGAGAAGAAATTAGGTTAAAATGTGATACTTATTTTGTGCTGCACTTCCCTGTGTCAGAATAAAATTTGGTTTCAAAATAAGAATCCTAAAGAAAGTAGAAAATATGTTCTGAATCAATAAAGACTACTTAGAATTTGCTCAGAATAGTTTTATTATTGTATACATTTAATTGTATGATTGGTAGCCTGTGTCAGGAAGTGGCAATTTTAAAAAAATTTTTATACACATTTGTTGAATGACTAGATTGTGTGAAGACAAGTGCTATGGAAGATACAAAGTTGGATAAAACTTGATCCTTGCCTCTAGGTGTTTAAAAGTTTGACATCTAACCATGTAAGATCAGAGAAAGCTGACTTTCATATTTACCTACTGCTATGATGCTGAGGTAACAATATAATCGACATTCATAATGACTTTTTAGACTATACTTCTTGGACTTACTATTTCCTCTTCTATCATTAGCATTCTGAGAACCTGTGACATACAGGTTTTATTTATTTGATGTTTCTTTCTAACTGTAAGTACAATTTGGGAATTGTAAAATTGAGGAGTGAGAGATTTTTCTCTGTAGGTATTCTGCATAGTAAATAATTTGTATGTGATTTGTGAGTGGTATATATTAACTCACTTACCAAAACAGATGGACACAGAACATGATATAGTGCTGTGTTTCTTATACTTTTTTCATTATTGTCCCCTTCATTAAGAAAATAAAACTTAATTTAAATTACCCCTAATGAGATAATTAAATATGAAGGATAAGATTTTGTCAGGCAGAGTTGGGCTTTAAAGGGTCATAAGCCATGCTGTCATCTAAGAATTTTTTGACTTCTGAGAACTAATTTTCACTCACTTGAAAATGATATTACCTCTGTTGAAAATGTATGATGTAGTGTAAATAGCAGGTCTTTTAGAGCCAACGAGACTTGGATTCAAATAGTAGCCCCAGCATTTATTGGTGGGTGGCTTTGCTTAAAAAAAACCAAACTTTTCAACCTTCAGTTTTCTTATTTGTGAGGTGAGAATAATACCTATCTTATAGGAATGTTGTGTGGGTTGCATATGGCATCAGTAAAGTGCCTGGCAATTTAATATGTGGTAACAAATATTAGTAATGTTAATTAGCTTGAATACCATTCACTGACCATGTTAAATAACAACAGGATGCTATAAGTATTTAGCTAGTACTCACACAGTGATATAGTACTTAATAGCTGTATAGACCAGTAGTTCTCAAACTTAGTTGCACATTGAAGTCATCTATGGGCCTAGCGAAAATTTCTAAGCCCTGGAAACACTGGGACCAATTATTTTACAGTCTCTGGGGTAGAACATAGGCATTGATACGTTTTGAAATTCTCAGGTGATTCCAATGTGAAGACAAGTTTGAGAATCGCTCCTCTAGACATTCAGTCCACAGTCTGAATATAGCCATAGCTAGCTGTTTATCTCAAGGACATGTTAGCTGAGATTTGAAAAGAAAATATCATAAAGTAGTTGAAGGAATAGCAGTTGTTTTAAATTATTCCAGCATGAAATAAGTTGCTATTAGATAAATAAAAGTAAAGATATATTTTAATAAAACATAACTTTAAAACAGGTAATTCTTTCCTTTGTTGTGACGGATTCAGAATTACCATGAGTAAGCAAGCCCACAGGGGCCACATGGCCTTTGTGATACGTGGCATTTCTTTTCGTGAAGGGAAAGGCATATTTTCTAACTTGAGGCATACCAGAGCCTAGACAGCATGTCACAGTTGAGAAGCAGGCTTATGATATGATTTTTCTTTCATTCAGAAACATGTCACATGTCACAGAAGACTATGGTTTAATTGCAGCTAACTGGCATTGACCAGGTGAAGGGTACTTCTCCATCATAACAGTAGAAATAAATGCTCTATTTTGTATGTCATACGAGGCATGTGAAACAATTCTCGGTATTCCATGATTTGGCTTCCAGAGTTTCAGGCATAGGTACTTGTCCATGGAGGGATAATTTAATTTCCTCAACGGGTTGATGCTCTGTCAGCACAGGAATGTCAGTAGGACAGATTACAGAATGGATGTCTAAGACAAGATATGTAGCAGACAAAAACGTCTCCAAGGGCATCTTATGTAGCCTTCATTGCAGATGACATGCTTGTCCATATAGGGGGAAAACAGCTTTAAACTCAGGCCTGTGAAAATAAATGGACAGAATAAGATACATAACGTCATTTCAGAGATATAAGAATATGTAAGACATAAAAGATATATTTTTGATGAACAGCATATTAGACAAATTACTGTCTGTGACAGAAAGTAATTGTTCATTGAACAGAGGTCTGAAGTCTTAAGTAATTGGTTCATATCAGCACCTCCTTTTGATTTTTGATGCCATTTAGAGGTTGCTCATATGTTAGAACTAAAGGTAAGCCCTTTGCAGAAGGGTATTGACTTGCAGAACTGGTGGAAGAATTGATCAACTGGGAGTCCGAACCATGATACTGTGGAAAGGATCAGAGAGAATGGCAGAAATCATTTTCTATGTGTATTTATTACACTTCTGTCATTCACTTTCCAGGGAGCAACTCAGTTCTTAAAAGTGATTCAGCCAGTGTTCCTGGCATTAATATAAAAGAATTGTTCTAAACCAAAATTTTAAAAAGCCTTAGTAATAATGGTGAGAATTAGTTTGAATAATAAGGAAGTAGTTCCAGTACTTGAGAAATTATGATTTCAGAAAATTAAAGATCTGGTTTTAGTGTGTGCATAACAGGCAATTCAAATATGGTTCAATTTTCTAACCTTGTCAACTCTTGTATATACAAAAGTATAAAAATGTTTATAAGAAGTATAAAAGGTTTCAAAAATTTTGGATATAAACTATGCAGTTTTGGCTTACAGACAAAAACTGACCATAGAAAATATAAATCTCTATTATGCTCTCAACTTACCCTTTCTCAACTGGTTTTGAAATTACATCCTTATTTTCATTTATGTGTCTAACATTTACATTGAATTTCATACTTGGTAACTGATTTCTTTTTTATAGTTTTCCTTACCAATAGTTTAAGCTAATAATATAGTTTAAAACTAATTATATTGTTGTTACTCTTCTGCTATTTGTATAGCTAAAGGCCATGTCATTTAAAATTGATGAAATATTTGCAATTTCTTTATTCTTATTTTATATTATTTGCAATGAGCAGTTGTTCATTGCTTTTTGTGAATAAAATTTTCTTTTCACCATATCTTTGCCAACATCTATTATTTTTTGATTTTTAATTATGGCCATTCTTGTAGGAGTGGGGTGGTATTGCGTTGTGGTTTTGATTTGCATTTCCCTGATAATTAGTGATGTTAAGCACTTTTTCATATGCTTCTTTGCCATTTGTATGTCTTTTTTTTTTTTTGAGAATTGTCTATTCATGTCCTTAGCCCACTTTTTAATAGGATTGTTTGTTTTGCTATTTTGTTTGAGTTCTTTGTGGAGTCTGGATATTAGTCCTTTGATGGATGTATAGATTGTGAAGAAAAAAAATAACTTTTAATGTAGAGTTCCATCTCAAAAAAAAGGAGGAAAACAAAAATCATTTAATCCCCCTCCTCCTCAGAGATAGACACTATCAACTTACTGGCATCTAGCCTTTCAGTTTTCTTCCTACATATATGTGAGCCCATGTTCATGTATGTATGTATTTTATTTACAAAATGGGATCATACTCTATACAACTGTTTCTGGAGAATATTTTTTTCTATTTAAAAATATGCTAATTTTTAATATAATATATCTGTCTATAATTAATGACTATATAATATTCCAATGTGTATCTTTCATAAAATGGGATTTTTAACTTAATTTCATGTTTTGCACATTTGAGTTATAATTCTTTCAAAGATTTGTCCATTTTTTTACTTAATGCAAGGATTTTTAGCCTCAGCACCATTGGCATTTTGGGCCAGATCGTTATTGTAGGGGATGTTCTGTGCATTGTAGTCTTCTTAGCACTATCTCTGGTCTTTATCTGCTAGAGGCCAGCTTATCCCACAGAGAACCAATATTGTCCTCAGACATTGCCAAAGTCTTCTGCGGTGGGATTAGGGGTGTGGAGAATGGCCCCCATTTGAAAACCATTGTTTTAAAGGAAGAATGTAAAAATGCATTAATACGTTTGAAAATATGGAAAAAAAAATGTAAACTTCAGAAACAGTCAGATTTTGGTTCAAGTTTTAGCTCTACTATATACTAGCTGTGTAAACTTAGTTAAGTGAATGAATGACAGAGCTAAGATTTAAAACTATATTTGGTGGAATTTCGAAGGCATTCATAATTCTGTGTGTATCCAAGCAGCTCCTTTGAGGGACTATTAAGGTTCAGTTGGTCCTGAAACTCCCCTGCAGTGGAGTAGATTCTTTGGATTCTGGTGTTATATCTCCACAATTTTCCTCAAACTATCACCTTTCTGGAGAGTAGATAACATACTAAGCTGCATGGGCCATTAATCTCTCTACAAATTCTTTAATCAGAGGGAACTGTAGCCTGCCTGACTGGGTATAGCTGGAAGACTGTGAACAGGTGGCAGGTAGGAGGGTTTCTTGGGTTATAAGCATAATAGCTGACTCTTGCCAGAGTGAGAAGATGGAAGGAAACTAGGAGGGTTCTCAGAGAGCTGAAGGGAGTCCAACAGGTAGCATGTGGGTAGAGTAGAAGGTAGAGTGGCTGCAGACCCTTGTCACAGGAGTTTGTGGTCATTCTTCATAAGGCATTGCCATTAATGTGATTAAATGCCTATCTCTATGTGTCCTAGTCTAGAATTTCAAATTCTAATGAGAGATTGCTGACTGTCTCAATCTGGGTCAGGTATCTATTTGAGGAACAATCAGCTATTTCCAGGGTGTCAGGGTCATGTAAATCATGGCCTCTCATCTCATGCATATGCTTGTGAATATTTCCCAAAAGGGAAAATTGTATGCTAAGGAGTTATCCTTGAAATATGTACCACAGAACAGCAAGACAGTACAGATCACCTTGAAGATGGGAGGCCTGGGCAGAGAGGTGGTTGAGGGTGCAGAGTTCACTGACTTTCCCCTTGCTTTTGGGATTCAAGCAAATGGATCCATCTTGTCTCTCTGCATTAGACTATAAGCTCCCAATGTCAGGCACCATGCTGTCTTCTTGACAGCTGTATGATGATGCACAGGATTCTTACTGATATTGGGTAGCTGCTCGATAAATATTTGTGGAAAAAGCAATGCATTAGCTTTCATATGAAGCATTGTCCAGTCATTCACTTGAGACTCAGTTTCCTTTTCTATGGGCTGAGCATACATTGGGTTCACATTTACCATTTTATTTAGCCACATCATATTGAAAATATTTTGTCATCCCTACTGGACCATTACCTCCTAGAGGGCCAGGGATATGACTATTCGTCTTTATCCCCAGAACTGCATCTGACAAAAAGCAGGCTCTCATTCCATAATGGTTGACTCAATTGCATGAGATTTCTGTTTGTGTGATCCATCATACTAAGTCAATACTTCTTATCATGTGAGTGACATATGTTGAGAATAAATGAACTAATGAATGGACTGATGAACATTTTGGCTGGCTGTGAGTATAAGCCTGTGAAGCGCATCAACAGATGTTGGGAACAGAAAGCAATTTCAAAAACATAGTTCTCAAAGTAACCTTGGGGATTGATTACAAGGATTGTTAGTACTATTATTGCCATAATCAATATTAATATGGACTATATTTTTGGGAAATTTTGTTCTGGGGAAGTGGCATGAAACACTGCTAATCAGTCACAGCGTAGTGACACAGGTCAGGAGAGAGGTGTGTCATAAGTATTTGTTGCCAAACATAGTTGAAGTACTGAAGCTTGCAAATAATTTACATTTAAAATATATTTAGAACAGCCTCAAGGTTATCTCTGTGATAACATCACTCTCACTCTCTCCAATGCTGATATGCCTTTTAGAAGGAATGAAGTACAGTGTATCTAGTGTCAGAAGTTATGTTAGGGACTATGCCTTCCATGTGAGACTTACGTGTCGAGAATCATTGCCTAGGATTATGGGTCACAAATAAAGTCATTTGATGGGTTTTACATATTGTCCCCTCAATTTATACATGTCTTGTTTTTCTAGGTTTTAAAATACGAAGGCCTGATAACATTAACTCAGGGATTAAGTAGAAAATATTTTCTGCAAAGAATAAGGCTAAAAAGGCTGTGGTTGCCACTTCCTCCATTGCCTCCTTTGGGAATCTGGGGATTCCACAGCCATGTAAATGTGGCTCTGTCTTTTCTCGTTTTTCCTCATCGTAACAGCAACACATACTCAAGCGCTTTCTTTTGAGTACTGTACAATAGTCCATCAAAGATTGCTCATCACAGATCATCGCAACTGATATAATAATAATGAAAATGTTTGAAATATTAGGAGAATCACCAAAACGTGACACAGAGGCACCAAGTAAAGGCAGGCTATTAGAAAACGGCACCAATAGACTTGCTGAAAATGGAGGGTTGCCACAAACGCTCAGTTTCTAAAATACACAATATCTGCAAAGCACGATAAAACAAGGTATACTCGTATGATGATACTTACTTCTGGCAATAGGGATATATCGTGTCATCTAAGGCAATCACATATGTACTGAATAGATGCAGTCTAAGATTTCCTTAACCTTGGAAAGGGTTTTACTGCTGCCTTACTTGATCCAACCACATCTATCCACACTTCCCTAATGGTGATCTTGATGTCTTTGCTTGAATCCATGTGAAGTCTCTATTTCTCACCTAAGGTCACTTCTTGGTGAATAATTAAGGAGTCTATCCTCCTAGTCCTAATTTTTACCTTTTCACTTTCCTTCTCCTTTTTTTCTGCCCTCTTGACAATCATAAGCTGTGTTGCAGTCTGGAAACTTGACCCTTTTTTGTCCTTTAAAGTGAATTCTTGTCTACTAATTCTTGCAGGTAGTTGGTATGGTGATATTCACATGGCCCCCATTTAAGGATTCACACTCAGTTCTGTGGGGTGCCATAGCCTGCACTCTTCGTCTCTTTGCCTCTCCTCAGATTGCTTTCTACTTTCTTTCCAAAATAGTGATAAAGTACCAGGAGGGCTTTTGAGGAAAGATAATTCTAAGGGGTAGAAAGTTATCTTTGTTTTGTCTTCTGTGAGGGGAAGAAAAAAAGTAAATAGTCTATAAGAAGGGCTGGCAAACTTTTTTTGTAGAGGGCCAGATAGTAGGTATTTAGGTTTTGTGGCTATGTAGTTTCCATGGAAAGGACTCAACTGTGCTTCTGGAAAGTGTCCATAGGTAATACATAGACAAATGAGCATGGCGTGTGCAGTAACTACTTACAGACACCAAAATTTAAATTTTATTTAATTTTTACTTGTAACAAAACATTATTTTCCTTTTGATTTTTCCAATAATTTAAACATGGAAAAAAAATCATCCTTTGCTATACAAAAACAGGTATAGGCCAGATTTAAGGTTGCCAGATTTAGTAGTTCCTATTTGGGACATTTTTACTAAAAAATTATTCGTTGTTTATCTGAAATTCAAGTTTAACTGGAAATTCTGTATTTTGTTTGGCAACCCTAGCTGGCTTTGGTCTCAGAGCCACAGTGTGAAGACTTCTATAATTACTTAGTTTTTACAAAATATTTTTCTGGTTGCATGTGTCAGGGGAGGGGCTGGTGGGGATTTAAATCCACACATGCTTTGCCCATCTAGTTTTAAATTGTAATGTGATCATCTGCTCTAATGCAGTTCTCAGATGTGGAAGAATAATATTGAGATATTCAGAAACCAGTTTGTTTCCAGGAGAGTTATTACAGTAGAGCTTAGGTTTGCAGCAAAGATATATAAAGCTAGAGTGAAATGACCTCAGATGTTTATGTGAGAAATAACCTCTTTTTTTTTTTTCTGAGTTTCTTTCTAAGAGTGTTTGTTTCAAAGGTGAATGAACAATTATATATTGAGCTTTCTTTGTCCCAGGTAGTATAGTGACCAATTACTGAAATATCCATAGTGAAATATTTGTGCTAATGGTTTTCTCTATGGAATTCTTGAATATTCATACATTCAATGAGTTTTTAGTGAGTTCCTACTCTATGCTAAGCAAATTTTAAAACCTTGCTATACAATAGTAAACAAAACAGATAGGTACCTTTTGCCCTCAGAATGTTTACATTCTAGTTGAGGGAAATAAACAAAAAGCAAGTAAATAAGTAAAAGATTGACTCTCAGATATGAAAAGAGATATAGAGAAAAATGAAGCAAAGGAGAATAGGTATTGCCAGAAAGGGGAGGGACTTCTTTTTGACAGGTGAGTCCTGAGAAGGTTACAGTGGAGCAAAGACCTGAGGAAGCAAGGAAGGGAGCCCCGTGGCTCCCTGGGAGGAAAGCATCTGTGGCTGATGTGAAAGTCCTGAAGTTTGAGAAACAATAAGGAAGCCAGAGTGACCCAAGTAGAATGAACAATGGGGAGGCTAGTAGGATATGAGTTAGAGGGGTAATAAGGTGGAGGGTATGGTGTAGAGATTTTGTAGGGCCTTGTAGCACTGGCTTTTAGTTTGCTGAAATGAAGTGTCATTTTAGAGTTTTGAAAAGAGGGAGGACTTACTTTACTTAATTGCTTATGTGTTACTTAATCGCTCTGAATACCATGTACCTAGTGGATCACAGGGAGCAAGAACAGAGGCAGGAGAGCATCTAGGAGGCTACTGAGTAATCCAGGTGAGAGATAATGGCGCTTTTGGTTAACACAGTTGCAGTGGAGACATTGCGAAGTCGCATTTTGGTTGATATGGAAAGTAGAAATGGTAGGATTTGGTGATGGATTTGATGTTGGGTGTGAAAGCAAGAGAGG
Source organism: Cacajao melanocephalus (assembly GCA_963573385.1). Taxonomy (NCBI): domain Eukaryota; kingdom Metazoa; phylum Chordata; class Mammalia; order Primates; family Pitheciidae; genus Cacajao; species Cacajao melanocephalus. Next base: position 27,896 of record CAUYLG010011227.1, on the reverse strand, counting down.
ATTCAAAGATAACTCCCAGATTTTTGGCCTGAACAACTGAGAGGATGGAGCTGCTATTTCCTGAGAAGGGGAAGATGGTGGGAGGAGAAGAGCTGAGAGCAAAAACCCGAAGTTTGAGTTAGGACAAGATACGTGTGAGATGAATGTTAGGACTTTAAATGGAGGTGTCAAATGTGCAGCTGGACATATGAGTCTGGAATTTAGAGATGCTGTCTGGGCTCTAGGTATAAATTTGGGAATCATCAGTATATAGATGATGTTGACAGACAAGTAATTGGATGAGATCATCAAGGGAGTGAGCATACCTAGAGGAAAGATGAGGCTCTAAGAGTCATCTTTTATATGAGTCACTGGAAATGGCTTGATAGCTTCTGTATTCATCATAGCCACAAATACATTTAATATTAGGAGTATTCACAGTATGAAAACATTAAGTGCTTTATGGTAGTAAAGAATTTTCATTTATAATGCTGAATATCCAGATGCATTTTTTTCTGTAAACTAAATAAAAACATTTAAACTTTCTTATTGGAACATCTAAACCAAAGGTGTAAAATGGACCAAATTCATCATTTGATTCTTTGTAAAGTCTAGAATTACATATATCTTTTGGTTTGGAAACTGCTGGTAGGTTAAAAAAATTTAAGAGTAATGAAAAGTTTTTGATTACTTAATTCCTTTCTACCTATGTTTTGCAAAATACTTTTTAATGCTAATTTAGGAAAAAGATTTTGTTTGCACATATATATATATATATACATATACATATATTTTACTAAACATATATATATATGTGTATCCATCTATATCTGTTTCTTTCTGTATGTCTATTTTTACATATCTGTATTGATACATACTCTCAATTGTCTTAGTAAGGATCCCTGGGGGCAATTTCTCCAGTGCCTAGAACCTTTCAACCAAAACCAAAACCAAAACCAAAACCAAACCACTTTGTAATGCGCTTTTTTTACCCTTGATGTATAGAACTGTTTCTGAAAGTAGTTAAAGCCTCTAGGCCTAATATATAAAACGATCTGAAGTCTTTTTTTTTTTTCAAACAGGACTTTGAATTTAGACCCCAATACTATCTTCAAATGTGAAAGCATCATTGACTTTTACATCTGTGATATAAATGTCTTGGTGGATTATTTTTAACCTGAGGCCCTGAATGTCTGACCAGTGATGAGTGGGCAGCCTGTCTCTTAAACACCAGGTCACACTCAGTGTGTTGAAGCTGCCTGCTTCTTCTGGTTTTCATGGCCACTCCTAGTAAGAATCTGTATAAGTTGGCAGGTCCCATGAGAAGGAGACAGCAGTGGCCATTTTTTCTTGGACAGCATAGGCCACATGATACATATCTGTCCAGTCTGTTGCCATTGTACCCTCCAGGGACAAGCTGGCAAAAATGCTGCACATCTTTAGGAGAATCAAGAAATGACTCAGCTTCCTTGAGGCCTCACAGCTCTGTTGGCACTTCTACCCCACTACACGGACAGTAGATGCTGGACCCTGCCTGGAGAATGAGCATCTAGAATTATCAAATTTTCTCAAAGCAAATTTTCTCTTTCTTTCCCACTGAGTTCAGAAGAACTCTTCTGAGTTTTGCTGAAAGGGCAGTAAAGACATCAGGTAGGTACTAGTGATTAAGTCAAGGAGAAGGTTTTCTTTTTTTCTTTTTTAAGATACAAATGCTTTTATGACACGAATAATTCAGTAGAGAGGAAAAAATGGTAATTTAAGACAAAGAATTGATGGAATCATGTTTTCGATTGGTGAGAGGAGATAAGATATAGTGTACAAGTATAAGGTTTAGTTTTTGATAGGAATGTTGGGTAATTCAGCAATGATGATAGGCAGAAAGGCAAAGATGTTTGCCAATGCAGGCATGTGGGTGGATGTGTTGGTGGGAGTACGTGGAAGTTGTTTTCTTACTGCTTCCATTTTTCTTTCTTTGTTTTTTCAGTGAAATAGGAGGAGAGGTTTTCAGCTGAGTAAAATGGTAGGAAAAGAGGTGTTGGGAACTTGAGTAGAGAGAAGGTATAAAATGGCAAACTAATGAGTGGAAGACTGTATGAACTGGAGACATGTAGTGCGAATGATGGGCCAACTTGAAGTTAATGGCCAAGTATTTAAAGCAAGACCAGTCATCCTAGCTTGTATTTTTCTCCATCATGCTGCGTGGGAGCAGGTTTAAAGTAGGCAGAAATTTGGATTTAAATAGGATGACCATTATGCAAAGCAAGCATAACCAAGTTTTAGAGGAGCAAGGAATTTAATAGCTATTGATAATGGAATTTAAATTAAGTAAGGGCTGGACATGATGGCTTATGTCTGTAAATACCAGCATCTTGGGAAGCCAAGGCAGGAGAATTGCTTGAGCCTAGGAGTTTGAGACCAGCCTGGGAAATAAGGTGAGACCCTATCTCCACACAAAAATAAAAAAAGTAGCCAGGCTTGGTGGCACACACCTGTAGTCCCAGCTACTTAGAAGGCTGATGTGGGAGGATGGCTTGAGCCCAGGAGGTCAAGGTTGCAGTTAGCTGTGATCACGACACTGCACTCCAGCCTGGGCGATAGAGCAAGATCCTGTCTCAAGAAAGTAAAAAATAAATAAATTGGGCAAGGAGAGGAATGTGGGCATGAGGGTGACAAATAGCGAAAAGATGATAGGATCAATTGTTCGTAGAACCAGTGGGATGTAAGAATTGTCATAGATGTGTTGGTGGGGTATAATACAGAGAAAATGAGATGAAATGATAAGAATTGTGATAGATGTGTTGGTGGGGGTATAATACAGACAGAGTGAGATGAAACAATAGGAAGTGTTGACAGACAGCGGGGTGCGTGTAACTGACACTAAGAAGATATAGTTGTTAATAGTAACACGGTCTAAGGTAATGACCATGGAGAGAGTGGCTAGGTTGGGTAGAGAAAATAAGGGGGATTCCCAGGGTTTTAGTGATAGGAACAATGAGGAGTTGTGGGTGATATAATTGGATGACAGAGATTCAAAATGAGAAGTTTTTAGAAAGTGAGAGAGGATTGGAAAATGGTCTGAAAGTAGCAATAAGGAGCAAGGTGGACACATTCTCTACTTCTAGGCCTATAGGCATGAGAATCATGAAAGACAAGATAAACTCCACTACAGAGGACTGTGGGAGTGACTGTTTCTTCAGGGGAAAGCCAGGTTTCCCTTAAAGCAAGAAGGAGAGAATTCAGATAATGGAGAAGAGACACAGGGGATTTTGTTGATGGCTGAGTTTCAGAGGACAGAGTGGAAGGATTTTCAGAGCTTGAGGACGGGTGAGAAAAGAGGATGGAAAAGGTTCAGAGTCCGATAGGGACTGTGGGAGTTGAGAGTCATCTTGGGAGCTTGGGGGCAACCTGTCACAGAGAGGGATAAAGGGCAAGATGAGAGGAGTCCTGGTGGTTGGAGCAAGATGGCGTTAGTGAGGCACTGAGTGTTGCAGAAACAGCTCTAGCAGAGGGGTGGGCTCTCTCAGGTCGTCACTGCCAGTAACCAAGGAGGTCCAATGTCAGCCCTAGTTGCTCAGCTCCAGAGTAAATGCCCTTTCCTATACACCTTTTCTATTCAAAGTGGAATCTGTGATGGGCTGGTAGTACCATCTAGAACACATTAGGAGGGCAGAATCTCAGGCCCCACCCAAGACCTACTGACTTTGAATCTGCATTTTAACACCGTCTGCAGGAACTTTGTGAGCATGGGAGAGTTTGAGAAACATTGCTGTACACTGCATGTTTTTTAACCTCTTAAAAATTATATTTTCTGTGTCCAGTCAATGAGACTCCATGGAATAAAAAAATGGAACTTTTTGTAACGAAGGCTTTCTGAATTTTTCAAGACTTTACAGAAAGTTCTAAAATAGGAGTGTAAAAATTGAAGGCAGATGAGTATGAGACAGCGAAAAAAATGCTTGTCATATTTAATTATCTGGCTGATGACTGATCGAATAAAGATTGTTATTTTCCAGAGTCTTAGGGCTATATGAGGAGAAACCACTCACACATTTGAGGTTAAATTCTTCCTGCTTGGATTATGGGACTGCCGCCAGTCCAATTTACAAAGCGAACTAGAACTATCAGGAAAAGGAAAGAGGAGGTGTAAAATGAGTGTTTATTTTCTCCAGCTATTATTAACCTAAGCTCAGGTGCTTGTACCAAAGAAAAGAATTACTTGTATTTATCCTTATGGATAAGTTGCTAGCAATAAATTATGAAAGGAAAAAAATAACTATGTGAGTTAATTGACTGAAAAACAAATGTCAGTTAAAGTAAACAGAATGGATTCCACTAAACCTATTTGCAAAAATGTCAGAGGAGTTGAGTTGTTTTCCCTCACAATATTTGTGCTGGTATAAAGGGACTGCAGTTTAATTAAATTTCTCTGTAGAGACTGAGTATTCTACTAGATGTCATTTTGAGATTTTGCTAAAGGAAGGACTGCATTCTGATTAAGTGATGCGACATCTTGCCCTGAGCAGTAGAGTGGAGATGATTAACATACCTCTTCCCCAAACCTCCTATAGTGGCAGAAAATCAGAAACATCTGCCACTGAACCAGGACTCTCTGGAAGCTGAATTTAGTCTTGCTTTGGCCACTAACCACTGTGTGACCTTGAGCAAGTCCTTTAGGACATCCACCATTAGTGTATTAGAGACACTGCTTTGCCCTGTGCTATACATTCAATAAGTAGCTCTCAAAGTCTTCCAGCTCTGAAAACCTCTAGTTCTGGTATATTCTGTTATGGGTTACACAAGTACACAGTCAGTGAAATTTAGCAAAATTAAGATGAAATGTGGGAATTTTGAAAACTAATAGATAAATCTCAGGTCTGGAGTCATCGGGTAACTGCATATTATTGTGGAAACATAAATTTAAAAAAGTAAACCATAAATTAAAAAAAGTCGACATTTTAAAATCTTAAGGCTTTTAAAATTTTTAACATTTAATTATTAGGCTTATAATGCAAGTAGTTCTGATCTTTCTTGATTTTGTCTGTTTCCCATCTATTTGAGAATGAGAGACAAAAGAATAAGTATGTTATGTATGTATGGTGATTTTCTTTTTTAGGGGTCCTAAGACTTTGGGGAACATGTTGAATGTAATTAATTACTTACTACTTTTTTTTTTTTTTTCTTGAGATGAGGTCTTGATCTGTTGCTCAGGCTGGAGTGCAATGGTGCCATCTCAGCCCACTGCAACCTCCGCCTCCCAGGTTCAAGCAATTCTCCTGCCTCAGCCTCCCAAGTAGCTGAGAGTACAGGCATATGCCACCATGCCTGACTAATTTTTGTATTCTTAGTAGAGATGGGGTTTCACCATGTTGGCCAGGCTGGTCCCAAACTCCTGACCTCTACTTATCTGCCTGGCTTGGCCTCCCGAAGTGCTGGGATTATAGGTATGAGCCACCTTGCCCAGCCTACTTACTTGCTACTTTTTACTTAAGATATCAATTTTCAGATAGTCATAGAACTGGAGGGAACAGCAGGCATCTAGATGTTCAGAAACATTATTTTTAAAGAAATTTCTATATTGTTAATTTATCAAAGAAAAGTTAAGGCAATTTTTATTCTTTCCTGTGTTCTACATGTTATGTAGAAGAAAATTTGAATAGACCTGTATATGAAGAATTATAAGCTGTTGTTTGTCAATAAAATAAAAAAGAAATCCTCCCAGGGAAGTAATAAAGTGGTCTTTCCTAAGCAAATATAAAATTGCCTTTCCTTAGAAATAAATTAGAAGCAGAAAGAGTCTCTGTTTATTAAGAATCTCTATGGTATGTCCATTCGGCATCCATGCCACATGAGCTAAACAGTTGGGTTTGTGATATTCAGAAAACAAGGACATCAAGAACAGGAGTGCAAAGAAAAGAATGTCTGAACTTTAAACACTTTTTAGCTTTCAGGATTGCCAATGGGTCTTCTAAAACTCCTTCAAGCTGCGTAATATTTGTGCTGTAAACAATCATGATGTTTGCACCTATGCTCATTTATTTACTAAATTTATGAAAACAGTGGAGCACAACTAAAAACAAAGGAACCACATGAGTACAAAAGGAACATGTATTTATTGATTGAGTTTGGTAAATCCAGCTTTGCTAAGCTCACATAGGCTATTTTTTTCTAAGATGGCATACTAATTTAGCTTCTACTGCTCTGAGGTATAGTGGACTTTAGATGTAAGTGGGCTAGAGCTGTGGATTAATCATGTAATAAATGAAAACTACCTAACTGTTCAAATATGGTACATGTAACTAGGAGAAGTGATAACCTATTTGGCCACACAGCCAAATAACTCTGGTTCCTTGGGTGTTTGTGTGTTTTTCTTTTATCTCTGCAGGAACCCTTATGTGAGGCCAAAATAAATTATTCCTAAAAAGTAGCTTACTTCTGGGGGTAGATGCTACTCTTAGAGTGAAACATATCTAGATGTTTTCATTTCTGACTCAGGCTGGGGTGAGGATGGCAGATGTACCAGAGTTTGGAAATTTTGGCCAGCCGCTGAAACGAAATTTATTAAGTGTTACCTAATTAATTGGATGTTTTGTTATTAAGATACTATCATATTAACAACTTTGCACCTATTTCTGCTCTTTTCTCTCCTTTTGTTTAATCTACTGATAATTTATAAATACATGAACATATTTTGACCTGGAGTAAAAATTTAGCAAAGGAGTGGACCAATGAGGCTTTGTCACTGATTAGGGGTGGAAACTGTGATCACACTGTAACAATAGTAGGAAACCTTTCTTTGTAGGCAGTTGATGACTTATAGGAAAACCATTTTGAAGACTCACATATTAAAAAAATAAAAACTAAAAATTTGTTTTTTAATTTTAGAGAGAAGAATTTTAAATTTCCACATGGTTGCTTTTAAGAGTGAGACCAGAAAAGAGGGAGTATTTGAGAGAACTGAGATAGTGGGAGAAGCTTAGGGGAATGTGGTGGGCCAGATATCCCCCAAGGAATTCTAGGAGTTTCTCCTATCTGTAAAGAAATGGCTAAAGTCCAGACTAATAAATAAGAAAAGAGAGAATGATCAAATAGACACAACAAAAAATGATAAAGGGGATAACACCACTGATCCCACAGAAATACAAACTACCGTCAAAGATTACTACAAACAGCTCTACTCACATAAACCAATAAACCAGGAAGAAATGAATAAATTCCTAGACACTTGTACTCTACCAAGACTAAACCAGGAGGAAGTTGAAACCCTGAATAGCCCAATAACAAGGGCTGAAGTAGAGGCAGTAATCAATAGCCCACCAACCAAAAAAATTCCAGGTCCAGACAGGTTCACAGCCAAATTCTACCAGACGTATAAAGAGGAGCTGGTTCCATTCCTTCTGAAACTGTATCAAACAATACAAAAGGAAGGAATACTCCCTAACTCATTTTATGAGACCAACATCATCCTGATACAAAAACCAGGCAGAGACTCAACTAAAAAAGAAAACTACAGGCCAATATTCATGATGAACATCGGTGCAAAAATCTTCAATATAATACTGGCAAAGAGACTGCAACAGCACATCAAGAAACTTATCCATCACGACCAAGTAGGCTTCATCCCAGGGGTGCAAGGCTGGTTCAACATAGGCAAATCCATAAACATAATCCATCACATAAATGGAACCAAAGACAAAAACCACATGATTATCTCAATAGATGCAGAGAAGGCCTTCAACAAAATTCAACAACCCTTTATGCTAAAAACTCTCAATAAACTAGGTATTGACAGAACGTATCATAAAATGATAAAAGCTATATATGACAAACCTACAGCCAATAGCATACTGAAAGGGCAAAAGCTGGAAGAATTCCCTTTAAAATCAGGCACTAGACAAGGATGCCCTATCTCATCACTCCTATTCAACATAGTATTGGAAGTTCTAGCCAGAGCAATCAGGCAATAAAAAGAAATAAAAGGTATTCAGTTAGGAAAGGAGGAAGTCAAACTGTCTCTATTTGCAGATGACATGATTGTATATCTAGTAGACCTCATTGTCTCAGCCCAAAACCTTCTCAAATTGATAAGCAACTTCAGCAAAGTCTCAGGATACAAAATCAATGTGCAGAAATCACAAGCATTCCTATATACCAATAACAGACAAACAGAGAGCCAAATCAAGAGTGAACTCCCATTCACAATTGCTACAAAGAGAATAAGATACCTAGGAATACAACTAACAAAGGATGTAAAGGACTTCTTCAAGGATAACTACAAATCACTGCTCGAGGAAATAATAGAGGACACAAACAGATGGAAAAACATTCCATGCTCATGGTTAGGAAGAATCAGTATCATGAGAATGACCATACTGCCCAAAGTAATTTATAGATTCAACGCTATCCCCATCAAGCTACCAATGACCTTCTTCACAGAACTGGAAAAAACCACCTTAAACTTCATATGAAATCACAAAAGACCCTGCATAACCAAGACAATCCTAAGCAAAAAGAACAAAGCTGGAGGCATCACACTGCCAGACTTCAAACTATACTACAAGGCTACAGTAATCAAAACAGCATGGTACTGGTACCAAAACAGAGACATAGACCAATGGAACAGAACAGAGACCCCCAGAAGAAACACCACACATCTACAACCAACTGATCTTTGACAAACCCAGCAAAAACAAGCAATGGGGAAAGGACTCCATGTTTAATAAATGGTGTTGGGAAAACTGGCTAGCAATGTGCAGAAAGCAGAAACTGGACGCCTACCTGTCACCTTCCACTAGAAATTAACTCCAGATGGATCAAAGATTTAAACATAAAACCTAACACCATAAAAACATTAGAAGAAAACGTAGGCAAAACCATCCAGGACATAGGCATAGGCAAGGACTTCATGACTAAAACACCAAAAGCAATGGCAATAAAAGCCGGGATAGACAAATGGGATCTAATCAAACTCCAGAGCTTCTGTACAGCAAAAGAAGCCATCATTAGAGTGAATCAGCAACCAACAGAATGGGAAAAAATTTTTGCAATCTACCCATCTGACAATGGGCTAGTATCCAGAATCTACAAAGAACTAAAACAGATTTACAAGAAAAAAACAAACAACCTCATTCAAAAGTGGGCAAAGGATATGAACACTTTTCAAAAGAGGACATATATGAGGCCAACAAACATATGAAAAAATGCTCATCATCACTGGTCATTAGAGAAATGCAAATCAAAACCACACTGAGATATCACCTCACACTAGTTAGAATAGTGATCATTAAAAAATCTGGAGACAACAGATGCTGGAGAGGATGTGGAGAAATAGGAACACTCTTACACAGTTGGTGGGAGTGTAAATTAGTCCAACCATTGTGGAAGACAGTGTGGTGATTTCTCAAGGATCTAGAAATAGAAATTCCATTTGACCCAGCGATCCCACTATTGCATATATACCCAAAGAACTATAAATCGTTCTACTATAAAGACACATGCACACGTATGTTCATTGCAGCCCTGTGTACAATAGGAAAGACCTGGAACCAACCCAAATGCCCATCAATGATAGACTGGACAAAGAAAATGTGGTACATATACACCATGGAATACTACGCAGCCATAAAAAATGATGAGTTTGTGTCCTTTGTAGGGACTTGGATGAATCTGGAAACCATCATTCTCAGCAAACTGACACAAGAACAGAAAGTCAAGTATCGTATGTTCTCACTCATAGGTGAGTGTTGAACAATGAGAACACGTGGACTCAGGGAGAGGAGCATCACACACTGGGGGCAGTTGTCGGGGGGTAGGGGAGAGACAGCGGGGGGTGGGGAGGGTGGGGAGGGTGGCGAGGGTGGGAAGGGATAACATGGGAAAAAATGCCAGATATAGTATGCACCTAAAGTAAAATTAAAAAAAAAAAAGAACTGAGTGTGCATTCAAGATACAAAGATTAAAGACAGCATCCTAAGGAGCTCACAGTCCACTAGGTGAGACAATTAAGTCAACAGGCAACACAGATGAAAACAGGTAAAGGAAAGGTCTCAGGAAAGGTTAGCTGGAAGAAGTAGTAGTTGAGCTGACTCTTGAACAATGATAAACTTTTCCCATCCTTCCAAGAGGGTGTCATCTTACTTTGTGTTCAGTTTCCTGACACTCAACCAGCTTCCCTCTATGTAACACATTTGGGAATGGTTGAGGAGAAGAGTTGAGAGGACATTTGCAGAGACAAAGAGTATTAGTTTTTACTGCACCCAATACCCAACATAATCCTGCAAAATCTTCAGTCCTTCCTGTACAGGGAAGTTCCCTAAAAGAGGCATAGATGGTGATATGCCAAACCAGCAGCACAGGAAGGAGATGAAGTCATCTTTGCCCTCACTGTATTAGCTACTTTGAATTTTCCAGAGAGACTCACAAGTGTCAACCAAAGTTTTACATTATTTAGCAAGGTTTTACTCCCCTGTCTGTCTTAGCAATAAGGAAGCAAGCCCTGCAAGCCTCTTTGACTCTACACTAAATGTAATAGCTATTACCAGTGTTTCTAAGGTCTCCAGCCTGGAATACACTAGGGTCACGAAGGCAGGAAGGAAACAGTTCTTTCTTGGCTCCCTCTCAAGAGAAAGATCCTTGAAATTGTAGTCCCAATCCAAATCTCCTCTCTAGGTCAAGAGGTTAAAGACATGGGGGTCTAACAAGTTGCCCTCATTTTCTTCTATTCCCATTTGATCTCTAGGTTTCTGGGTCTTAAGGGTAGGACCTGGACAATTTGAGGTACTCAGAGAATTCAGATATTACTGTAACTGTCAGCTTCATTTCCTAGATGACTCATTCATTACCTTCCAAATCCTTTTTGTCCATCTCAGAGAGGTGACTCTCTGTCCCATTTACTGGCGCTGCATAACACATCTCCCCAAGCTCAGTGGTATATATAGTTTTTTAAAAAAATACCAGTGGTTTTGTTATGCCCAGGGATTCTCTCTAAGTCTGAAGTTTTTAAAGGGCACACGGAGTAAATGACTCTTTTGCATCTCTCTAGGGCCTCAGCTGAAAAGATTCATGCTGGAGCTCATTTGAAGGCTGGCAGGTAGAATCATGTTAAAGCATATCTGGTAGGTAATGCGGACTGTGGACTAGGACCTCAGCAATGGATGTCAGAAGGAACACCTACACATGGCCTTTCCATGTGGCTGCTTGGGCTTCCTCACATCACATCATGGTGGTTGGGTCCTAGGCGTGAGCCTTCCAAAAGAGCCAAGCCTTGAATCACATGCCATCACTTCTGCTGTAGTCACAACCCACCCATTTTATGCTGGGTCACAAGTGGTCTTTGGGCCACTGATACCATGAAGAGTGTTCTTCCCTCTTTTCACAACTCCCACCCCCAGAGGACTCTGGAACTTATTCCATGGGAACCAGACCAGAGTATCACTAGCACTCCCCATACTAGTTCCTCAGTCATTTACACATCAAGCTATGACATCTCCCACCAAACTGTTCCCCTTCCCCACATTCAGTACAAAGTCTTAGGGGGACAAGGTAACCCTTTTTTTATCGCTATCTAAGAAGTCTTAGTCCAAAAGCTCATTATCAGCCCCAAAATGTTAAGTCACATAAGCCTTTTCCATCAAGACAAAACAAAACAAAACCCTAGTAGACTCACCTGGCCAGCTCTCTGGTGTATACCAGATATATATTAATTGGCTGAAGCCCAGGCCTACACAATTCAAGTTAAGTGAGAAGAGAAAGTCTTTGAGGATGTGGCAATATAAAACCCTAAAGATGGCTTTATCATCCTGGAATCTCAAATTGGAAAGAAGTTGTTTGACATATACAAGTAGGCCCCATTTGAAGAAAATCCAGTTGGCAATAATCCAAGCTTTTAACAACAAATATTTTAAAATGCAGGGGTGACTTCTTCACTTTCTATCAAAAATGATGCTTTTATTAAAGGAACTTCCTTGGAGGATTTAAGTATTGGTTTATAAATTGTCAACAACTAAGAGGCAGAAAAGTATAAAACTAAGAATTGGGCTCACAGCCAATCAAGGACAAATCACAAATCAAGACAAACTTCTGAAGCTAAACACCCAGCAATATGGAAGTGGTATTTGCTTTACACACACGCACATACACTTCAAATGACAAACCAGGAACTCATTCATTATGCAAAGTCAAGCATTCCTATGATGTGGACCTGGCACTGCATTCCAGGCCTGCTGAGTAACAGGAGGAAAGAGCTCACCTTCAGCACCTTAGGGATGCCAAAAACTCAATTATCAAAATAGGTAAGTAGGATCAAATGCAATATTTTTGAAAATCAAAAATCAAAATTAATGCAAAAAAATCCACGATTTTAATGTAAAATTTCAAATAGACAGGATCAGTATTAACGATTTGTTCATTTGCCTCAGGCTTCAGTAGGATTCTGCACAGCCCAGAGCTATAGTCATTTTAAGCAGATCCAGAAGACTCGTAGACAGACACATACATATACACACTCAGTTCTTAAAATCCCTGCTTGCCTGTGTGGCCTTGGGGAAACTGCTAAACCTCTCTGAGATTCAGTTTTATCATTTGTGAGTTGTCAAGGAGTTTTCAATAAGCATCCCCCACCACCTGTACTAGTGTTTGTGCTATTATTAGGCACCAAGGCAACTCTACTGGCTGCTGGTTCTTCTCTGATCCTTGAGCCTGGTTGGGCCTCTTACCTACTTCCTAGTGACCAAGTGCCCCCTTTATAGACTGAAGATTGTTAATAGGAAGGAATGAATATTTACTGGCCCTTTTTTTTTAACTACACTGTGAGATGGGCACTTTCATGCATTATCTCAGTTAATCTGCATAGCAATCCTTTGAGATACAGAGATGAGAAAACTGAAGTTTAGAGAAGTTAAATGACTTGCCCTCAGTTAGAGAGCAGGCAGTGGCTGAGCTGGGCTCTGGAAGCAGATGTTGTATATGTAAGTATATAGTATAATGCTTACTTCTCTCTGGGCTGTGTCCACAGAAACAAGAGAAAAGAGCCTGCTACTTCTGAATACAGACCTCAAAGGCAGATGCTCCCTCCCAACTGTGCATCCAAATTAAGAATAGCAAGTTTTCTTCCTGACTCAGTGCAGACCTACTGCCTTCAGAGAGGTACTTGTTTCTCTTGCCCAAACCCCAGGACGCCCGTGATTTTCTCTCCTAAAGCAGATGCCCGCTGCCCCTGCCTCTCCTCACTGCCTCCCACCTCCCCAACCCACACCAGTCACCCTACCCAGATGACACCCCCTTAGCCTCCTGACATCAAGCTAGACAACAAAATAATACAGTTCCATTTACCTTCACTCTGGCCTGCCCCCAGCTCGGTCACCCCACGCTCTGGGCCTTTCTGCCAGGCTCGCTGGGCAGCCACATGCACAAGAAAAGGCTGAGGGTGGGCCAGGCTGTGCAGAATGAGGGTTTTCAGAAGCACTCTTGGCTCCTGAACTTAGAACCTTTGGAGACTTCTGGAGGTTCTACAGCTACATGCTCCTCTCCGCTCAGTCTAGGGGGTGAAGGCCACCTGGCCATGTCAGGCCAGGCCACCATGGCAACACGGACCGTGGGGAGGTGAGAGAGGGGGCTGGCAGGAGGAATTCCCTTCCCAGAGTCACAGCATGGTTGGATTCCATTCCAGGAACCTGCCCCTGCCATCCCTGTCCCCTTCCCAGCTTACCTTCCCTAATGGTGTCTGTCATTGCGGGGAAAATCACGCTGGCTTTCTCTATGAATTCACAAATCACCTTGTTGTCATTATTGGGTAGGGGTAGGCTGTGGTTGGGAGGGGCTGAAATCAATAACCTCATTTTTTGTCACCCCCCTTCTTAACTCCCCTCACCACCCAGGGCCAGGAGCCTTAGTTCACACAAAATGTCATTTGTCCAACCTGCCAGAAGATCTTAGCATTGACATGCCCTCTAGTGGATTTAGAAAAACAACAAAAACACACACAGAGTGCCTCTGTGGGGCACGCAGAGGCACACCCACACCAAACAATGGTCAATTAACTCCGGAAAATTAACTTGTGTCCACAAGGCCCTGATGCCAAAGCAATGCCATTCAGGGAAGCCCCTCACCCCAGCCCAAGCTGCCACATGTCGGCAGAGTCCACAGAGCACAGCTTCTGGGTCCTAAGCAGCAGCCTGGGGTGTTGGGGCCAACCATTGCCATTAACAGGAATGCTACCCAGGGCCTGGCTATAGTGGCCCATGCTGGACGTGGGGACCCTCCCCACTTTTCTCTCCCAAGCTTTCTGTGCCTGGAGCACCGAGAACACTCAAGACTCAACTCCAGCATCTTCCTTCCATCAGCACTCCCCCCCTACCCCTAATAGACACAAATCTTTATCCTCAGTCCTGTTTCCTCCCACCGTGTATCCCCCATACTGGCTTCTGGCGGTGCTCCTGTGTCTACGGATAGCTCCCTCTTACGGTCTATCTCAGGGTTTTTCGCCCTCTGACCCATGGACATTTCGGGCCAAATCATTCTTTGTTGCAGGGAGAGCATCCTGTATATTGTGTGATGCTAAGCAGCATCCCTGGTCTCTACTCACTGGATGTAAGTAGCACGTCTCTGTTTGTGACAACCAAAAATATCTCCAAATGTCCCCAGGTGGGTGGGTGGGGGCAAAATCCTCCCCAAGTCGACACCTCCCAGCCTATCTGTGGAAGTCATTGTAGATCTGAGGTCAGATCTGAGGATTCGGGTAGAATCTGAGGGTGTGGGAAGCCCTCCTCCCCATCTATGTGATTAGTGTCTTTAGGGCTGAGAAGGCCTTTTAGGCTGCAGAGGGTCCTCTTGAAGTGCATTTCCCCAGGCAGGGTCAATCCCATGGGCTGCTGCATTCCACCTGCCTGGCCAGATAAGGCATGGCATGTGGGGTGTGTAAGGCTGAAGATACGGAAGAGGCAGGCGCAGAGAGGAATGTTGGAAAGGGGGAAATGCTGGGGTCGGTGGTTACTGGGTTCCACGTACATCATCATGACTTAGCCTATCCTCTATTTCACTTCATCCTCAGAGGGTCCCAATGATTGACAAGAACAACCTGTAGGCCTCACCGTGTGCCAGACATGATGTTAATGCCATTTCCCCTAAGGAAGAAACCTGTGTGAACCTCATTTTACAGATGAGGAAAGTAAGACTTGGAGAAGGTAAGTCACTTGCCCAAGGAGCCAACGCCAAGGCTCCACGTGTCCAACGACTCTCCAAAATGTGTCACCAGAACACTAAACCCACGGAAGGCAGGGGTCTCCCTAGGTATGAAATCAGGTAAGTCCTTGACCTAATTTTCAGATTTTGCTTCAGGGCTGACCCAACTGGGGCACTAAACTCAGGGTAGCCTAGATTAATTATGTGTCTATTACCCAGTTAGTCAATGCTTTTTTAGCTGTTTCTTTCACACAGATTCCATCAGCCCAGGACACCACCCCCACCCACTACCGCAGCAGGGACTCCTTCATTTCTTTGGCTTGTCGCCAGTGTCCAGCTCCCCACTCCTCCATGGAGCTGACAGACCAGCCTGGATGCCCAGGAGAATGCAGGGGGCCAAATCCTGTCCTCCGCGCAGCCTGCTGCCTCCTCGGGTAGGACTCACAGGCAACACTGCCAGAAGGGCAGGACACTGAGCCAGGCGCCAAGGGGTCTGGGACTACGGTCAGCTGAGTGACCTTGGCCAAGTCATTCTCCTCCTGGACCTCAGCTGCCCCATGCAGCCGGTCAAAAACCAGGCCCTTCCCTCTGAACTCTCCCAGAGATGTGCAAAGTAAATGGTTACCCAGCACTGCTCATAATGCCATATGGGGGGGAGAGGATGGGAGACAACTCGTAGAAGTTCCCTTCCCCCATTTCCCCAGTCCACCCCAACTCACCCATTTCAACAAAAATCAGTCATATCAGAGCCTCCAAGAGGCCCTGCCCAGAGAAGGAGGCCGGGATTGCCAACCCAAGCTGCTGCTCCTCTGCAGGTTGGCTTTGGATGTGAATTGTCTTCCTTTTGGAACATTGGCCAAAAACAGGTGGGAACAGGAACAGCTCTGGGCAGACCCTAGAGGGATGGCACTCACTCCCTTCAGCACACCTACTCCACATTCGAGAAACCACACACAGGGCGTGATTTATCATTCAGCATAACTCCAGTAAAAATACACCAACTTCCAAAGAGGAGGGAGGTGCCATTGTGAGGTTCTAACCCTGAAAATCTTTTTCTTGGCTTTTCATGCACCTGCCTCTACTTGTCTGAGAAGATGAGCACCAGGAGGTAAGGGTGGGTGGGGCTCAGGCCAGACCCAGTGGGAAGGCTACAGGAGAAACCAAGGGTACCATCTTAAACCAGTCAGGTGGTGATAACAAAATGCCATACACTAGGGTTGCTTATAAGCAACAGAAATTTATTTCTCACAGTTCTGGAGGCTGGGAAGTCCAAGATCAAAGTACTAGCAGATTCAGTACCTGGTGAGGGCTCATTCATCACTGAGGGCCATATTCTCACTGCACCCTTCATAATAAAAGGGGCGAGGGGTCTTTTTAGGGCCTATTTTATAAATGCACTAATCCCATTATAAGGCCACTAATCCCATAAAGGTAGACCCCCTGTGACCTAATTGTCTCCCAAAGACCCCACCTACTAATATCATCTTGGGGTACAGGATTTCAACCTATGAATTTGGTGGGCCACAAGCATTCAGACCAGAGCAGACCCTGCCATTGCTTTGCAGAGAGATGTGAGTATGGTGTTCAGGTTCTTCTGATTAGAGACAAAGCCACTGTGGCTTCTGCATCCCTCCCATAACACCACCCACCCAGGAGGGACCCAGCCGCAGCAGCTCCAGGCCCATCCCCCAACCAGCGCCCAGGCAGGCTGTGGAGTTGTTGGGCTCAGAACATAAGCTCTTAAGTCAGAATCACGTCAGCTTGAATCTGGGCTCCTCCTCACAACTCCCTGCATGATCTCAGGCTTGTCATGTCATCTCCTTCCATAGCCTCTGTAAGAATCCTATCACTCAAGATGCTTGGAGAATGAGATGAGATGCTTCAAGCAAAATGTAGGGTACCAGCACAGGGCTAAGACAGGTCGTCTTCTGCTGCCAAATAGACATCCCTTGAGTAAAGCAATGAGGTAGGGGGCCGAGGGCCCAGTGAGCCCCCCAACATCATACTGTAATATCCCAGAGGGAGAAAAACAGTAACTACAAGAAATGAAGTAGGACTATCAAAAGCAGGTTTTGAGTTATTGCTCTTTTGATGCTATTCAGTTAAAAATCACAAATCTCCACTCAAGAGAGACTGAAAACAATGAAAAATGATGAGATAATAAACCCCAGCCCAAGACAAGAACGATCATTTACAAGGCCGATCAGCCTGAGCCCATTCCACCCCCCGGGGGTTCTTTCTTTAACGAAATTTTGCAACGGGGCTATATAATCTTGCAATTCTCTATGTCCCTGATCCTGTAAACCACTCCCCTTCCCAGCTAACACTGCCAGTCGTGTCCTTACCCCAATCTAGTATCTATGTATTTATGTATGTGTTTGTTTATGTTATGTTTTATTATTTCCAGGGCTACTTCTTTCTTTGTCTGCATCCTGGCAAGACACAGGTTCACTATAATAAACCCTGAGCTCTGAGGAATGTGAAGGTGATTCCCGAACCTAATGTCCTAACCCTGCCAAGGATACAAATGCGGAGCCCACCTCCTCCCCTCAGCTCCCATCTCCAACACACAGAGATCCAGCCTGGGCTGGGGGCATACAGAGATGTGCCGATAAAGGAATCAGACTGTGGCAAAGAAAGAATTAAGTCAACACTGAAATACACACACACACACACACACACACACACACGTTTGGGCCACTGGCTTCCTGCTCCCAGTACTGTAGCCATCTGGACAGTGGGGAAAGAGAAATCCAGGAAAGGCTATTCCTGGCTGGGAGATTCTGAGAATCACACTGTAAGGCAATCCCAGGGCTCAGGCTTCAGTGGCAGGAGGGGAGCCACTTCAAGACAAGGCAACATGGGAAGTGGGAAGAATGATCAGTTCCATGCGAATAACACAGCCTCATCCCTATAAGGCACATGGGCTGTGGGGGCCACCCATGGGAACGAGACTTTACCCTGCCCTCCAAGAATTCCCACTCCATTGCGAAACACATAGAGTTAAACCTTAGTGCCCTCTGCGACAAAAGTGGGAGGGGCAATAATTTTCAAGGGGCAAGACACCCAATAGTTTCTCCCAGCTTTGAACTGTGCATAAGTATGTCTTGCTCCACATAATAAAGGCATACACAGAGATAGATCTTATATTAATTTCATTTTACTTTATTTCATTTTTTTTCAATTAAGAGCTCAAGCACCCAATGCCTCAACAACAGAGGTTCAGTATTTCATTCTTGAGAACAACCGCCAACTCCAATTTGCCCTAAAACACTGAGAGCTTACTTAACCCAGAGTGTCTAGTCTCCACCTCAACTTGCAAGCCAAGGAGTCCTAGGATTTGTTCTGTATGCCATTACTGTTAGTTCCCACAGCCCAGTGGTGTGGTTACTGGGGATGGGTCCCCAGTTAGTGAATGTCCTTGTTGGTTCAGACTCCTGCTCACATTACCATGATGCACCAAGATAATTCTTTGTAGTTCACATTCCCTCCCCAGTATTGCCTAGAGCCAACCACTGTGTGGGAAACTCGGAACAGACATGCTTCTAGCAGTGCCAGCGACAAGCCTTGCTAGACCATCCCTCCCTGGGACACTTGAAGCCATGTGGTGACCCAGGGTCCCAAGAAAGATGCTCTGTTTCTTAACGTAATTTTATTTTAAGGAGTTCGCCACCTACCTATCTGGCCACTGGAACTTGGTTGGGACCATTTCACTTTTAACTAAGGGGAACAGAGGATGGAATATCTGTTGTTTTCCTTCTCCAAAGGCCATGGACCCTTGGGAAATTGATCCCTTTTCTCCCAGCAGTCAGATCTGCATACAGAGGAACCCCTTGTCCACAATAATGGGGGCCCACTTGCTTATATTTGTTTAGATAGAGGGAGGAACCTTTCAAGTGCCTGTCCCCTACACAGTGATGGGCTGAGCCAAGATAATTTGTAGTTTCCAGTCTGGCATAATTTATTTTCTTTTATCTTTTTTTTTTTTTTTTTTTTTTTGAGACAGGGTCTCATTCTATCACCCAGGCTGGAGTGCAGTGGCACGATATCAGCTCACTGCAATTTCCACTTCGAGGGCTCAAGAGATCCTCCAACTCCAGCCTCCCAAGAAGCTGGGACCACAGATGCACACCACTAATTTTTTGCGCCCAGCTAATTTTTTGTATTTTTGGTAGAGACAGGGTTTCACCTTGTTGCCCAGGCTAGTCTCAAACTCCTGACCTCAAATTATCCACCCACCTCAGCCTCCCAAAATGCTGGGATTACAGGCATGAGCCACCCTACCTGGCCTAGTCTGGCATAATTCCTAATGCCCTCACATCTCCTTTAACGAAATTATTTAGTGGGGCTATATAATATTGCAATTCTCTGTGACCCGAATCCTGTAAATCATCCCTTTCCCAGCTAACTCCCCCAGCCCTGACCTTTCCCTAACCTAGCATCTTCAGACCTAGCCACTTATTTACTCATGTATTGATGTGTTTTTCAAGGTGGTAAGGCCAGGGTTCCCAAGTCATAGTTACTCTCAGATCCATTCTTTTAAAGCTAATTCAAATGCTACCTCCACCATTGTTTTGGAAGAAGTTATCATGGCCCACCATAAACTGCCTCAGCAACAATATTAGTTTGCTAGGGATGCCATAACAGAATTCCACAGGCTGTATGGCTTAAACCAGGGATCCCCAACCCCTGGATCATGGAGCAGTACCAGTGTGTGGCCTGTTAGGAACCAGGCCACACAGCTGGAGGTGAGTGGTGGGCAAGCTTCATCATTGTATTTACAGCTGTTCCCCATTGTTCACATTACTGCCTGAGCTCCACCTCCTATCAGATCAGCAGTGGCACTAGAATCTCATAGGAAACACAAACCCTCTTGTGAACTGTGCACGCAAGGAATCTAGGTTGCACACTCCTTATAAGAATCTAATGCCTGATGATCTGAGGCGGAGCTGAGGCAGTACTGCTAGTGCTGGGGAGCAACTGCAAATACAGATTAACATTAGCAGAGAGGTTTGACTGCACAGAGATCATAACAAATCAACTGCTTGGAGATTCATATCAAAATTCCATCTGAGTGGCAAGTGACAATTATCTTGCAGCATCTGGTGGCAGGCTCTATAGTGGCAAGTGAGTTGATGTACTTCAACTGTACAGCTGCATCTGGTGGCCTTAAAAGTATGTTTAAGACAACTTCAAGTCAAGGCAGAGTATCCTGAGATTGCCATAAAAGCACTGAAAAGCCTGCTTTCATTTCCAACATCCTATCTTTGTAAAGTAGGGTTTTCTGCAGTGATAGCAACCAAAATGAGATTATGAAGTAGACCGATGTAAGCAGCACACTTCAGATGTCACTATCTCCCATCTCCCCCGGATGGGAACATCTAGATGCAGGAAAACAAGCTCAGGGCTCCCACTGATTCTACATTATGGTGAGTCATATAATTATTTCATTATATATTACACTGTAATAATAATAGAAGTAGGCCTGGTGCGGTGGCTCACGCCTGTAATCCCAACAGCACTTTGGGAGACCTTGGGATCCACCGGGTGGATCACAAGGTCAGGAGTTCTAGACCAGCCTGAGCTAATATGGTGAAACCCCGTCTCTACTAAAAATGCAAAAATTAGCCGGGCGTGGTAGCACGCACCTATAGTCCCAGCTACTCAGGAGGCTGAGGCAGAAGAATTGCTTGAACCCAGGAGGCAGAAGTTGCAGTGAGCCGAGATCATGCCACCACACTCCAGCCTGGGCAACAGAGCAAGACTCTTTGTCTCAAGGAAAAAATAATAATAATAGAAGTAAAGCATACAATAAATGTAATGGGATTGCACTTGAATCATCTCGAAACCATCCCCCCAACCTCTACCCCTGGTCTGTGGAAAAACTGTCTTCCAAGAAACTGGTCCCTGGTGCCAAAAAGGCGGGGGACCCTTGGCTTAAACAACAGAAATTTATTTTCTCACAGTTCTGGAGGCTGGAAGTCAGAGATCAAGGTGACAGCAGGGTTGGATTTTTCTGAGGTGTCCCTATTTGGCTTGAAGACGGCGTCTTCTCCCTGTATCTGCCCATGGTCTTCATTCTATACCTGTCTGTGTTCTAATTTCCTCTTCTGTCACCCAAGCTGGAGTGCAGTGGCGTGATCTTGGCTCACTGCAACCTCTGCCTCCCGAGTTCAAACAATTCTCCCTGCCTCAGCCTCCCAAGTAGCTGGGTTTACAAGCGTCTACCACCACACCCAGCTAATTTTTGTGTTTTTAGTAGAGAAGGGGTTTCTCCCTGTTGACCAGGCTGGTCTCGAACTTCTGACCTCAAGTGATCCACCTGCCTTAGCCTCCCAAAGTGCAGGGATTACAGGCATGAGCCACTGCGCCCGGCCCCTAATTCCTTCTTCTTATATGGACTCCAGTCAAATTGTATTAGGGCCCACCCATATGATCTCATTTTACCTTAATTACCATTTTAAAGGCCCTGTCTCCAAATACAATCACATTCTAAGTTTCTGCTGGTAGGACTTCCTCATATGAATTTGTCAAGAGACATAATTCTGCCTGTAACTGCAATCTATCTATTGCTCACTAGAATGAAAATCCAGGAGAACAGGGGTTTGTGCCTGCACATGGTAGGGGCTCAGTAACTATTTTTTAAACAAATGTATCTCTTGGGGGTCCTTATTACTTTGTACCTTGAAATGTAGGCATAACCTCCACTATCTTCAAGATGCCACATTTGTGAGGTAGCCGTCATAGGCCCTAGTATTGGGCCTTGGTCAGATGAACTACGAGAAGATACCTTTGTAAAAGAAAAACCTGGACTCAACTTCCCTCCTTTACTAGTTCCCGGCTATATGCCTCTGAGCCGTTCACTCCATCCCTCCAAGCCTCAGCTTCTCTTCTGTGAACCTGATGTAACAATGCCTGCCTCACAGGCTTCTTCAGAGGTCTGGCTGAGATTATTGTGTGAACGTCTTCTGTAAACTCTAAAGCACTCTTACAAATGCTACCTGTCATTCTCAGGCATTTTGTACCAGATGTTTTTTCAGTTACTGTGGCTACATAATAAATTCCCCCAAAACTTAGTGTCTTAAAACAATAATAACAACATTTATTTCACTCAGAAACTGCAGTTGGCCAGGACTCAGTGAAGTAGATCATCTCTGTTCCACTCAGCTCCCACTGAGGCAGCTCCAAGGCTGGGTACTGGAAGTGTGGGAAGGTATACTCACAGGTCAGGCAGTTGATGCTGGATGTCAGCTAAAATCCTTGTGGATCCAGAGGCCACACCCACATGTGTTCTCTCCATGTGACCTGGGCTTCCTCACAACATGGAGACTGGATTCCAAGATGGAGACCACCGAGAGCAAGCCAAGGAAAGTTATACTGCCTCTGATGACCTGGCCTTGCAGCATCACTTCGACAGCATGCTACTAATTAAGCAGTCACAGAGGTTCAAGGGTAGGGAAAATAGGCTCTGCCTTTGGATGGGAAGTGGCAAGGTTTCAGAAGAATATGTGTGCCTGAAAATATTGCTGTGATCATTTTTGGAGAAGACCATTTGCCATAGTACTTAACACGTTTTCTGAACAAATGAACCTTTCTTCACTGCCTTTCAGCATTATGCAAGCCTCTCATTACAAGGCTATCTTTGCACAGCCTCATGCTATAGATCTTCTCTAACTTCCTCATTCAAAATGTACCAGTTTCCATCCCAATCTATCGTAGCCCCGCCTTTTGCAAGAGAAGAGTCAGTATAATAGATTAATAGATAAACCAGTTTCTAATACAGTACTAGCTTAGTTAGAGAACTCTTCTCAGGCTGTAGGAAAGTGGCTGGGCACAGGCGGCTTAGGCCGGGCATGGTGGCTCATACCTGTAATCCCTGAACTTTGGGAAGCTGAGGTGGAAGGATCGCTTGAGGCCAAGAGTTTGAGATTAGACTGAGTAACATAGCAAGACCCTGTATCTACAAAAATGAAAAAACTTAGCTGGGCATAGTGGCATCCGCGTATAATCCCAACTACTCAAAAAGCAGAAAGGAAAGATGAAGAGAGGGGAGGGGAGGGGAGGGGAGGAGAGGAGAAGGAAGGAAGGAAAGAAGGCTCAAACTCCCAGCACTGTTGCATTGGCGATTAAGTTTCCAAAGCATACTTTATGGGGACACATTCATAGCTATGACATACCGCCTCATCTCTGAACATCATCAGCACAGTTAAGTAAAGTTCAAAGAAGTCCTAGGTGCTACCAATTGAAGTGAAGGAAAGGACAGGGGGAAGAAAAGAGCAATCTGGGAAGAAGAAGGAGGGCAGTGAAGAAGGGAAGTGAAACAGGGTAAAGGCTGTGCACAGGCCACCCTGCTTCTCACACTGGAGTCCATGTGGCACCAGGGTACATGCCAATATGCTTGGGAGTAGTTAAACTCACAGAATAAACAGGGCACATCTTAGAGGGTCCATTTTGAAAATATGTCATTTAAAAATTATTTTTAGATTTAAAAATATTTATTATGAAGTCAGATAAAAAGCCCACATTAATTTTTAAGACTTCAAATAAATAAGACTTCAAAGATACTTCCTGTGTTTGTGGTAAGGTCTTTGCTCTATCCCTCTCCCTCACCCTCTTTCAGGGATAATCTGTCCACCAAAATCTTGCCTTCTGGTCTTTGGGGCTTGAGCAGTTCTGCAATGAGGCCTGAGCTTCCTCACCACATGGCGACAGCATGGTAAGGAAAGTGGAGCATGCAAAGAGAGAGCCAGAGAAAGCTATATTGCCTTTTCTGACCTGGCCTCACAGGATCACTTCCACTGTGTTCTGTTAATCTCTAAGGCACTTTTCAAGGTCCCTTAAAGGTCAGATGTTTGCAGAAGATAGAATTAGGAGAGACCATTTTACTTTCAGATGTTATGTCATGATCCTTGACAAGTCTAAGGCCTCAGTGTACCCATCTGAAGGCTAGATGTAATGACAATCCTTTCGTGAAGGATTGGGTAACATGCCAAGCCTCAAACTTGCCAGGATGCTAGTTGCTCACATGTATGTATCCTAGATGCCAGGCACATGATGTGGATTATCTACTCAATAGTAACCCCCTGATTCTTACAGATAAAGACAAACTGAGGTTTAGAGAAGTTAAGTACCTTGCTGAAGGTCACACAGTGACTAGGTGTTAACACAGGGATTCAGTCTCAGAAAATGGCCCCAGGACCTGTATTTTTTATCCCCAAAATCTACTGACAGGGAATTTTGGAGACACTTGTTGGGGCATTCCTTTATGGGTAATTGCTTGGGATTTTCACCACCCATGGGTGCATAGTAACCCGTCCATTCTGGAGCAACCCAGAGAAATTGCCAGCAAATCTGACCTTTTCCTCCAAGCTCTGAAAGAAGGAAAATGAGACAGTCTTACAGATCTTTGGCTCAGTGGGTCAACTGATATAGGCAACCTTCATTTTTCTCACGAGTCATTGCAGATCACAAGTACATTCAGGAAACCCATGTCCCAGGTGACAAACGAAAAGTGGAAGATCTTTCTCCATACTTGCAGTCATATCATGGGATACTCCAGGCTGCTTGAAGAGCAAAAGCTGTACTCTTCCACCTCTGCACAGAGACAGGCAGTTCTAACTTTTGCCTCTTCTTGTTCCTGTGCTTGTGTTTGTGCTTGTTCCTGTTCCTGTTCCCGTTCTCATTCTCCTCCTCCTCCTCCTCCTCCTCTTCTTTTTTCCTCTTCTTCCTCTTCTTCTTCTTCCTCTTCTTGCTTCTCTTTCTCTCTCTCTTCCTCTTGTGATTAAATTCTAGCCAGCCCTAATGGTAACCAGCTCTTTTGACTCATTGGTACTTAATCATATCTGGCATACAGTAGCTAACAGTATTTAATATCCAATATTTCTCGGATGTAAAATAAATGAATCCAATCTGAGAGGCTCCTGCCAACTAGATCAACAAGCTACCTCCAGCCCAGAGAGGAGAAATAATTTGCTTAAAGCCATGGAGCAAGTCACTCCGAGAGCTTAAGGTCGAATCCAGCTCTCCTGGATACTTGCACTACCATGCACTGCTTCATGGTAAATATAGCTAGGAGACTGACACGAGACATCAGAGCTTCCAAGTCTATTGATGAGTCAGGGCATAAAACAACCCCAACCCCTCTTCAGTCTTCAGGATGCCGCTCAGCAGCTCCTGCACTAGGAATCCCCCTGTGGCCACCCCAGCAGGTCGGTCACTCTTTCTTGGTGTTCCCATGATTACGACATGGATCGCCATCACAGCAGCTACTACAGGGCATTACATCTTCTTGCTCATCTGCCTCGCCTTCTGAACTTTGAGTTCCTTAAGGGCAAGGAACCACGTTTTGAGGTTTTCCCTTCTTATTTATCTTTATCAGGTAGCACAGGGCCTGGCACTGAATAGGTACAGAGTGTTTGTAGAATGAATTACTATGTAATTTTGGAGCTAGATGGTGCAGTATAATTTATACAGACTACAAGAATTACAGGAATCTTGGTGCCCTTATGAACTAATCTTTACTCCTGAAACCATCAGGAAATCATCCCTTTAACGTTTAATTGCAGAGAATCTTTAGAGGTACTGCAAAAAAGGCATCAAGAAACAAAAAAAAATAGTATTTGCTAACATTTATTGAGTGTTTACTGCATACTAGGTCTCTTTCATGCATTATCTCATTTAATGCTCACATTAATCCTTTGAGGAAAACATTATTATCAGCTCAGCTTATGACTAAAGGAACCACAGCTTCCAAAGATACAAGTGTATTGCCCAAGCTCGTTCAACAACAAAAGATGATGTTGGGGTATGAATCCAGATACCCCGACTTTGGAGCTGGTGCTCTCAACACTCCTAAGCCCTATCTATCCTTGAGAAATTTATAATTAGATGCAGCAAATAAAATGCAAATGTGTAAAAGTTCTTGTTTATCTGTTATCTTTCTCATTCTCCAGTCTGTAGATTTGTACAGGGGAGAGACCACACCTTTCTCAACTTTGTTCCCTTCACACTCAGCATTGTGGCTAGTATACTATAGATGTTGAATAAATATTGGAAGACTGTGTGGTTGAATCCCTGCCCCCTAAGGAGAGAAAAATTAAGTCAGACAAAGTGAGGGCTGCTCATGATGACTTGCAGCCAGTATGTCAATCAGTAAAGGCTCTGATGAGGTGTGTATATGCTGGGGAGATGGTTTGTGTTGCAAGAACCCCTACAATATGCTGCCCTCACTAACCACAGCCAGAAGGTTTTCAAGCAAAACATAGATAGTGCGCACCTCCTCCGTGTCAACTTCCCTGATTAATCCATGCTTGTCTCTTTAAACCCCTTCCCTTTGTGGCAGAGAAAATGAGGTTCAAAGGCACAAGATGATTTGATCAAAGTCAGGGAGAGAGGCTAAACTTGAGCACAGAGCTCTTCACCCCTTCTGCTCCTCATCCCCTCTGTAGTTCTGCATGCAATTTTTACAGATGCATACACTGCTTGTTCATTCCTTTCTTCTCATGTTCATTCATTCATCAGAAGCTCAAGACTGAACCAACTGCACATCTTAGAGATGGAGAAGTCAGGACAGTTCAGGTCTTTATGCTGACAATCTCAACTGGGGTAGCAGGAAAACACTTACCCTGTTCTTGCCCAAAGACAGCTGTGAATCAGGCTTTCTAGCTAGTCTGGCACCCAGTGGTTTAGGTCCTGGTGCTGTCACAGGGTGGCTTTCTGGATTTGATTAACAGAGAAGAACCTCTCTTCTAAGAGTCTTCAGAGAAAGCAGTCAAATTTGTCCTATCCCAGCATTTGGGGTACAATATAGGTCTGATTGCTGCATGCTTATTATCCAGCACAATTTTCTAATCAGACTGGCTCTCCATGCTTGAATCCTGGATAAGACAGTTCCAGAGACCCTTCGGGGCTACTGCCAGAACTGTCTCAAACTGAATCACTCCCTTGTGTAGGACCCCACTGTAGCTAGTGCATAAGCATTCTTAGGCTTACACATTGCAACTTAGCAGGGTACTTGTCAGTTCTCCCCAGATAGCCCTCTCCTCACTTTACCCTTGAGTGTAAATTCTTTAGGGTCAGGCACCAATTTTAATCATCTTTATATCCCTAGCACACAGCACAGGATCAGCATCACAGATGCTCAATAAATGATCAATGAATTAAATTATAATTACTCGGCTAAGAGCCAAGACAGTAGAATGCACTTTCTTCTCATGTGAAGAGGCAAGGGTTTATTGAATCTGGCACCATGAAGGGTACTGGGACCTAAAAGTGAACAAGGCCTGCACAGTTAAGTCTATGAGAGGGAAGTCAAACAAGTGAATGGACAAATACTCAACACAGAGCAGGGCTATCTAGCCCAACCTGGGAGGTAGAAACGTGGATTGAAGCATTTCGTCTACCTTTAGAAGTTATTGCACCTCTGCGTTAATGTCATGGAACATTAAAGCAGGCATGGAACAAGTCATGGAACAGGTCACTCTGACTCAACTATTCTCTCCCTCTTCCTCAACCTGATCAACAGCATCCAGTTGCAGGGGGACCACCTAGGGGATGGAGGTGAACCAGGAAATGCAGCTCCTCCTCATCCAGTGAAACAGACCCAGTCAATAAGAACCATAAGACCTAACACCCAGGAATATATATATATATATATATATATATATATATATATATATTTTTTTTTTTTTTTTTTTTTTTTTTTTTTTTTTGGAGGATTAGCAATGTTTGTCGCCATTAGTGTG
>CAUYLG010011226.1:0-13454 GCA_963573385.1 Cacajao melanocephalus | reverse complement strand
TATCACATTACACCTATTTTAAAAGTGACCACATAATTGGAAGTAAATCACTCCTCAGCAATTGCATAGCATTTCACAGGTTTAAATAAAATATTGGTTGGCTGCTTGTTATTTTCATCCCTTATTCCTTCCTGTCTCCATCGTTAAGCACAATTATTGGCATAAAAGAGGTTTTTAATACCCATTTATAGACTGCATTCTAGCCTGGGCAATAGAACAAGAATCCCGTTCTCTCTCCCTCTTTCTTTCTCTCTTACATTCTTTGTTTTTTTTTCTTTCTTTCACTCTTTCTTTCTTCTTTTTTCTTTCTTTCAAAAAAATAAAATAAAATAAAATAAAATAAAGTTTTGTTACCCCAATTAGATTTGAGGTCAATGGGCCTAAGAAAACTTCAATGATCTCTTATATACTATGGATGCTCATTAGAAACTGTGGCCCAACTACATATTATAGCTAGCTGATTTTCTACAACAACTTGGAGGTATTTTAATGAATGTATTACATATGGTTTAAACAAATTTTTTTTTAAAAAGTACTGGCTGAGCGAGGTGGCTCACACCTGTAATCCCAGCACTTTGGAAGGCCGAAGTGGGCACATCACTTGAGTCTAGTAGTTGGAAAGCAGCCTGGGCAACGTGGCAAAACCCGGTCTCTACTAAAAACACACAAAAAATTAGCCAGGTGTAGTGGCTTGCAGCTGTAGTCCCAGCTACTGTGTGGTACGGGGAGGGGGGGAGAGGGGGTTGAAGCAGGAGGATCCCTTGAGCCAGGGAGGTGGAGGCTGCAAGGAGCACTGATCATGCCACTGGCCTCCAGCCTGGGCGAAAGAGTGAGACCCTGTCTCAAAACAAAAACAAAACGCAGGTACTTAAAGATATGCTTATATGACTGGGAAAGGTCTTAAAGGTCATCTAGTTTAAACTGATCTTTCAGAACTGTAAACTTAATGATTTAATCTCTTTACCTGTTAAATTGCGTATCACCTGGGGTTTCCTGTCATGCTAAAACATTATTTCTGAGTGTAGCAAAACAGGTGTCTGACATCCTAGCAATCAAGTCACAGTTACAAACCAGGAGGAAAACAAGGTAACGGCTTTTTAAATGGCAGCCAGGTTACTCAAAAGCATGAATCAATTCCTGAGACAACGTGAATTACCATATTAACAAAATCTAAAAGCCAGTAGCAGAAAGAACAGAGAGCACCAATAAACTTCTCTAGATGCCCATTCATCCCCAAATCCTCACTGACTGCTAATCTTTCTGCAGAGCTAAAGTCGATTCCTTTAAAGGCCGGTACTATTCCGGTCCTCACCTCACCTCCCACTCAGAGGGGTAGGTTTTAATACCATCTCATTCGCTACAAAGTATTATTCAGTGAGCCTTTAAAATTTTATGAAAAACATTGAAATGCACTATAGAAAAATTTAAAGCTTTATGTATTCAGAAATTGATAGTACTTTAAACAAAACTGAAAAAAATCCTAGATATTCCTTCACCATCCTTAACGATGACCTCACCGCGCCCTCTCCAACAATTTCTCCATCAACGTTCCAAAGACACTTATCCATTGTACGAAGGACGTAGTTTTACGTTTACTAGTTACCTGCTGTTTCCATGACACTGCGCTAGGAGCTAGGCCAAATATACAAAAAGGCCTAAAATAAGCATCATATTTATCTCCGAATTCCCAACACCTGGCACTGCAGTAAAAATTTAATGGGTTACTTTAAGGGATAAACCGTTTGCTATTAAAACCGATAAGGTGGGGGCTGGGGAAGGGAACGGCGTTTGACGGGGAGGAGAGGTAAGGAGAACGAGGTATTAATATCTGACATCAAAATGGGCTTCTAGGTCTCAATGTCTTAGACCTCACCAACACAGATTACACCCGTGGCACAATTTTCGGCTCAATGTTGTTCTCGGTTTACCCTTTTACTAGTGCAGTTGACGTTAACTCTCAACGGCACATTGCAAAAATCATCCAGGCCGGAAAAATGTCCAAATGTGCACGAACATTTCGACACTGTCACAGGAACATTTAGAACCCAAAACAGGGAGGGTCTTGCCGTCTCTATCCTGAGTACAAACGCCGGAGAAAGCATCCTCATCGGTCCCTCAAAACGCACGTATGAAATCCCTTGACTAAGCTCTTTCACTCCTCGACCCTCTCAGAATTTCCTTCCTCAATCCCCCTTCCTACGCAGGTCTCCGGCTCTCAGCGTGTGGGCCTCCAAAAAACCTTCTGACTCTTATTAGAGATTAAGGGAGACATTGCCCACTCATTCTTCTGGTTTCTCCCCTGGCCTCTCCCGCTACGGGCCACCTCAGGCGCGTCCTCCTCCATCCACCCTTCCCGGCCTACTCAAGCCTTTAGTAGGCCTCAACCCTCAGTCACTCCGCCATTGTTATTTACATCGTCGTCTGGGGAGGCTGAACGCTTCACCCCGTGCGGGTGAGACTCTCTGGCAGCACTCATGCTTGCGGGGATCCCGACGAGAAACGTTGAACCCTCTCGCCGCTCTCCTCAGCCGCAACACCAGCAGCCTGCAATCCGCCACCGGCCCAAGCAGCGCCACTCCAGAACGCAGAGCCCCTCCAAGGCTTCTCTACCACAGTCGTCACCGTTGTGGCCTCTCGCCGCCCCAGGGCACTTTGGGAGCTGTAGTTTTCTGATTCTCTGCATACCGGCCAGAATAAAAAAGATGTATGGGTGACAAAAACTACAATTCCCAGAAAGCCCAGAGGCTCAATTCGCGCTGTGTGGCGGGAGTGCCCTCGGAGGCCCCGCCTTCTTCGACTGGAGGAGGGAGCGTTCCCGCGCATGGGTATGGCGGTGAGCGTTGGCTGAGAGCTTCGTGCCACAGAAGGAGGCTTAGAGAGGTTTTCTCCTTTCACCGTGCGACGCTGCCCTATTGGCAAATGCATCATCGTAGCTAAGCACCTGCGTTTAAATGTAATGCTTGAGGCTTACTGAATCCTCACGAATGCCCTCCACCCAGGACAAAAACCTTAACAAAAAATGGCTTCTACCATTTCCACCCTGGTGTTAGTTTTCTGTTGCCCGCAGGGGATTTCTAGGTGGCCGGTGATGTTGCTTTCTAAAGTTCTGATGTATATTTCGCTATTTTCCCGTACTCACAGAAATGAATTCAGTATGTTGTTAAATGTTGGCTAATTGGCGGTTATTGAAAACGGGGTTTCAGCTGAGGGAATTCTGTACGTTTTCATATGGCTTTGTGTCAGGTGGGAGTTCTCCTCGCTGATCTCACTGCGGGTGTCTAGGCACCGTATTATAGGGGCCTTCACCAAGCAAAGTCCATCCCTGGCACAAAAACCTCTATTTTTTTTTCCTTCTTTTTAAAAGTAGTTGTTGAGGTGAAATTCACATGAAAAAATAACCATCTTAAAGTGTACAATCCAGCAGCATTTAGTACATTCACAATCTTGTGCAGCTTTCACCTCTATCTGATTCCAAGACGTTTCATCACTCCAAAAGGAACCCCGGTGCCCATTAGCAATCCCTCCTCATTTCTCGTCCTATTCCCAGCCTCTAGTGATCACTCTTCTACTCAGAAAGCCCTGCGTTTAAAGGTGTTTATTGTTCAGATACTGGAGACTATTTCCTGTATTAAGGTGTCTGAATTTCTAACCAGATCTGAACCTTTCTGTCAGAATCCTTGTTTTTGCTAATTCTGAAGCTTTCTTACCTTAACCACACATGTGATTTTTTTTTTTTAAAGCAAAAATCAGTTAGGCTGGGAGTGGTGGCTCGTGCTTGTAATCCCGGCATTTTGGGAGGCCAAGGTGGGTGGATCACGAGGTCAGGAGTTCGAAACCAGGCTGACCTACATGGTGAAACCCTGTCTCTACTAAAAATACAAAAATTAGCCCAGCGTGGTGGTGTTTGCCTATAATCCTAGCTACTCAAGAGGCTGAAGCAGGAGAATCGCTTGAACCCAGGAGGTGGAGGTTGCAGTGAGCCGAGGTTATTTGATCATTATGCTGTGTAAAAAAAAGAAAAAATCTGCTGTTTTACTTGACACTTAAATTCCTGGGGCCTAGTTCGTGCCACTGCACTCCTGCCTGGGCGAAATAGCGAGACTCCGACAGAAAAAAAAATCAGTTAAGTAGTATGGATAATACATATCTAATGTTTTGGAACTGAAAGCAGTCTGTGAAACAATGCTTAACTATTAGCTTTTGAACTCAGCAATTGCTCTAGTTTGACTGCCTGTGTACAAATACTACTTTCCTAGATTTCAAATCATCACTGAATCATTGATAGAACTGTGACCAGTGGAAGGTAACTTTTTAATTTATGCCCAAATTCTCCTTTATTTTGGAAGCAGAGAAATAGTGTAATAATAAGTAGTATAATAGAAAAAAAGATGTCAGGATCATCTTTTTTTAAGTATAACCAAACAAAAAACATCTTAATCTATTACTTCTGTGGTAAGCATAAATCATAAATAAAGGAGGAGGAGAGTAACCCAAAAGAAAAAAATAAAAGCATTATTTTACGAAGTGGTTGCTTGCTTTTTGCTAGAATTAAAATATTTTCACTACTAACTCCATGATTCTACTTAGGTTCTATTAATTCCAATGAAATTACATTTAAGTTACAGAGTTTTGCAGTTTTGACTACAGTTCACCTCTATTGGTTTTGACAAATGGTGATTTAGCTATATTACCAATAAACAAACAAGATGGCTGAATAGGTACTTTAGACTGCTAAAAGAATTCTGAAATAAGAAAGGACTATCAATAAGAATAGTAGTTACTATATAATTTTAATTTTACTAATTGGTGAAAGTCCAGAAAACTTTAATGAGCTAGCAATATGTCTTTTATTTTTTCACCAGAATTGTTGGCACCTGGATGGCTCTTCAAGTTACTGTAAAACAAGATTAACCAAAAAGTAACATAGGAAATACTAAAGATTGGAACACTTTATCAGATTTTACTCAGTGTCATATACAGAAGGCTATAGGTAAGGATGAAATTATACTGTGTAATAGTATGCATATATGCTACAGAAACTCAGTAATGCTCTTCTTTCTTGTGTTGTAATAACAAAGATACACTATCACTAGTAAAACAATGAAATACCTTCTTTAGGATTGGAACTGTTGCATTTCCATTTTTGTTTCTGGCACAATGCCTGTCACAGGGTAGTTAATAAATGTTTCTGAATTAATATAGGAAGGATTAAATTATATAGTACCACAGTGGTATCATATATGAGGCTCAGAAACTCAGCAGTGTTCTTCTTTCTTGGATAGTAAAGACAAAGAGAGGAGGCCCTATCACTAAGAACTTTGCATTTTGTTTTTAATCTTCCCAACACTTAGCATGTAGTGGGCAGTTATAGATGTTTGTTGAGTATATTCTTTCAACCAGGGGTAGTCATAATTAAGCATAGCTAAACCTGAAGAGGAAATAAAAGCATTGACAATTATGCTGTGTACAAAAAAAATCTGTTTTACTTCAGACTTAAAAAAACTTCCTAGGGTCATAATTACAGTTACCATTTATTAAATACCCACCATGTACTTTGTTAGATGCTTTTTATAGGTGATTTTTAGAATTGACCTCAAAGTTTCACAATAATTTGCAAGAAGTAGGTAATTTTATAGGTAATTAACCTTAAGAAAAGTTAAATACTTGCTTAAAATAATGTAGCTAGTGAGTGATTCAGTCTTTAAGTCTTTCTAATTCCAAAAGCCAATGCACTTTCCACTGTGCCAATATAACCCAACGTTATAAGATGCTTCATATATGTTGGGAAGTGTGCCAAGTTTGAGGAAAACCAGAGTAAATAATGTGTAATCTTTTACTGCAAGGAGTTTATAGCTTGGCAGGAGAATGATTAAATGGCATCAGTAAATTACAAATGAAATGCTGTGGGAATAGTTCATTTTGGCTAAGGGAAAAGGGAAAATTATTCCCCAGAAGTTTTTGAGCTAGGCCTTGAAAAAGAGTGGGGACAGGATATGGCATATATTCAGTAATGGTTAGTATCCAGTGTGCTGAAACCTGATAACCCTGAAAGTATTGTATTCTGAGACAAAATCCTATAGGCTGATCAAAGCCAGGCTATGAAAACCCTTGAGTTTGAATCTCTCACTACATGTATTCAGATTAAGTCATCTCATAGATCTGTGTGACCTATTTTCTAATACTTTCTCATTTAAATTCATTTTATACATTCTAGCCAGATTCAGCCCCTGAAAATGGAATGTACAGATTCTCTTGCTTAAAAACTTCTTTGAGTTCCCATTTTATATGAATTAAGTTGATAGAATCAAGCCTATAATTAAAATAAGAATTCAGTTCTTGAGATCAGAATAAGATTGATATTCTGATCTCAATAATCCATTCCAGTCTTACAGAAAGCCTATAATTAAAATAGGAATTCAATTCTTGAGATCAGAATAAGGTCAATATTCTGATCTCAATAATCCATTCAAGTCTTATTTTCTATTATCTTTTACTTATCTTGATTAGTCTGCCACAACAAAAATATGTGCTATAATAAAGGTATTGAACAAAGATACTAGTCTTGTTGAGCGTCCTAGACTCTCAGCTGCTTTTGGGTAGGTTCTAAGCTTAGCACTATGACATGTATAAACTATCACTCAATAGACATTTGTTGTTTCAATATATGAATGGGTGAGATCAGAGAGTAACATTATGTGTTTGATTTTAGACATGTTGAAGTATTAGTAGGACCCCAGTGGAACAGTTTAAAATATGGGCTTCAAAATTAGGAGAGAGCAATAAACTTGGAAATCACCCATCTAGAAGTGATGAATCAATAAGAAGAGTAATTGAGCTTGCCTAGTGAGTACCTAGAAGAAAAGAACAAGGAGGAGGAGGAGGAGGAGGAGGAGGAGGAAGAAGAGATTTAAGTATAGAATGAGGAAGAAGAGCCAGAAGGGGAAGAGGAAGAAGGAGAAGGAGAAAGGGAAGAAGGAGGAGGAGGAGGAGGAGGAGGAGATTTAAGGATAGAATGAACAAGAAGAGCCTGAGGTTAGAAGGTAGACACAGAACAAGAAAAAGAATAAGAAGAGGAGAAGAAGAGAAGAAGAAGATGATTTAAGGATAGAATGAGGAAGAACAAGGAGAAGAAGAGGAGGAAGAGGAAGAAGAGGAGGAGGAGAAGAAGATTTAAGGATAGAATGAGGAAGAAGAGCCTGAGGTTAGAAGGTAGTTAGATATAGAACTAGAACAAGGAGAGGTTAGTGTCACTGAAGCCAAAAGAAAAAATGTGAAAAATGCATTATTCCACTGTGGTGGACTATGAGATGAAGCCCATTTAGAAGCTGATTTTAAAGACATAATATAAATGCAACTCTAGTGCCTAACACAGATTCCTGAAGACAAGGTATAAGTAAATACATGTTTGTGGGTGATGATGGTTGATAATTGGATAACTCCCACTCTGTCCATTGGGCAGGCAGATTTGCCAGAGTGCTACTGTGATTTAAAATGTGGCAATATAAATATTAACTTGATTATTTTACATGTACCACATACCTAAAAACTTACACAAAAAAGGAATAAAAAGGGAAATGAAAAATGTATTGCTTAAAATTGCTTCAATAAAATTGTTGTTGATGTATATCTTCTTTTTTTTTTTTAATTATGCTTTAAGTTCTGGGATACATGTGCAGGTTTGTTACATAGGTATACACGTGCCATGGTGGTTTGCTACACCCATCAACCTGTCATCTACATTAGGTATTTCTCCTAATGCTATCTTTCCCCTAAACCCCCACATCCCAACAGACCCTGGTATGTGATACTCCCCTCCCCCTGTCCATGTGTTCTCATTGTTCAGCTACCACTTATGAGTGAGAACATGTGGTATTTGGTTTTCTGTTCTTGTGTCAGTTTGCTGAGAATGATGGTTTCCAGCTTCATCCATGTCCCTGCAAAGGACATGAACTCAACCTTTTTATGGCTGCATAGTATTCCATGGTATATATGTGCACATTTTCTTTATCCAGTCTATCTTTGATGCACATTTGGGTTGGCTCCAGGTCTCTGCTATTGTGAACAGTGCTGGAATAAACATATGTGTGCATGTGTGTCTTTATAGTAGAATGATTTATAATCCTTTGGATATATACCCAGTAATGGGATTGCTGTGTCAAATGGTATTTCTGGTTCTAGATCCTTGAGGAATTGCCACACTGTCTTCCACAATGGTTGAACTAATTTACACTCCCACCAACAGTGTAGAAGGGTTCCTATTTCTCCACATCCTCTCCAGTGTCTGATGTGTTCCTGACTTTTTGATGATCACCATTCTAACTGGTATGAGATGGTATCTCAATGTGGTTTTGATTTGCATTTCTCTAATGACCAGTGATGATGAGCTTTTTTTCATATGTTTGTTGGCTTCATAAATGTCTTCTTTTGAGAAGTGTCTGTACGTATCCTTTGCCCACTTTTTGATGGGGTTGGTTTTTTTTTGTAAATTTGTTTCCTTGTAGATTCTGGATATTAGCCCTTTGTCGGATGGATAGATTGCAAAAATGTTCTCCCACTCAGTAGTTTGCCTGTTCACTCTCATGATAGTTTCTTTTGCTGTGCAGACACTGTTTAGTTTAATTAGATCCCATCTGTCAATTTTGGCTTTTGTTGCCATTGCTTTTGGTGTTTTAGTCATGAAGTCTTTACCCATGCCCATGTCCTGAATGGTATTGCCTAGGTTTACTTTTAGGGTTTTTTATGGTTTTAGGTCTTATGTTTACATATTTAATCTATCTTGAGTCAATTTTTGTATAAAGTGTAAGGAAGGGGTCCAGTTTCAGTTTTCTGGATATGGCTAGTCAGTTTTCCCAACACCATTTATTAAGTAGGGAATCCTTTTCCCATTGCTTGTTTTTGTCAGATTTGTCAAAGATCAGTTGGTTGTAGATGTGTGGCTTTATTTCTGAGACCTCTGTTCTGTTCCATTTGTCTATATGTCTGCTTTGGTACCAGTACCATGCTGTTTTGATTACTATAGCCTTATAGTATAGTTTGAAGTCAGGTAGCATGATGCCTACAGCTTTGTTCTTTCTGCTTAGGATTGTCTTGGCTATGTGAGTTCTTTCTTGGTTCCATATGAAATTTAAAGTAGTTTTTTTCAAATTCTATGAAGAAAGTCAATGGTAGCTTCATAGGAATAGCATTGAATCTATAAATTACTTTGGGCAGTATGGCCATTTTTACAATACTGATTCTTCCTATCCATGAACATGGAAAGTTTTCCCATTTGTTTGTGTTCTCTCTTATTTCCTCGAGCAGTAGTTTGTAGTTCTTCTTGAAGAGGTCCTTCATATCTCTTGTAAGTTGTATTCCTAGGTATTTTATTCTCTTTGTAGCAATTGTGAATGGGAATTTACTCATGATTTGGCTCTCTGTTTGTCTATTATTGATGTATAGGAATGCTTGTGATTTTTGCACACTGATTTTGTATCCTGAGACTTTGCTGAAGTTGCTTATCAGCTTAAGGAGATTTTGGGCTGAGATGGTGGGGTTTTCTAAATACACAGTCATGTCATCTACAAACAGAGACAATTTGACTTCCTTTCTTCCTATTTGAATAAGCTTTATTTCTTTCTCTTGCCTGATTGCCCTGGCCAGAACTTCCAATAGTGTGTTGAATAGGAGTGATGAGAGAGGGCATCCTTGTCTTGTGCCGGGTTTCAAAGGGAATGCTTCCAGCTTTTGCCCACTCAGTATGATATTGGCTTTGGGTTTGTCATAAATAGCTATTATTATTATTATTATTATTTTGAAACAGAGTCTCGCTGTGTCACCAGGCCGGAATGCAGTGGCACAATCTCGGCTTACTGCAACCTCCACCTTCTGGGTTCACAGAATTCTCCTGCCTCAGCCTCCCAAGTAGGTGGGACTACAAGAGTGCATCACTATGCTCAGCTAATTTTTGTATTTTTATTAAAGACGGGTTTTCACCATGTTGACCAGGATGGTCTCTATCTCCTGACCTCATGATCTGCCCGCCTTGGCCTTCCAAAGTGCTGGGTTAACAGGTGTGTGTCACCACACCTGTCAACAGTTCTTATTATTTTGAGATACATCTTATCAACCCCTGGTTTATTGAGAGTTTTTAGCATGAAGGGGTGTTGAATTTTGCCAAAGGCATTTTCTGCATCTATTGAGATAATCATGTGTTTTTTGTCATTGGTTCTGTTTATCTGGTAGATTGTGTTTATTGATTTGCATATGTTGAATCGGACTTGCATCCTAGGGATGAG
The DNA here is from genome assembly GCA_963573385.1 of Cacajao melanocephalus. Lineage (NCBI taxonomy): Eukaryota > Metazoa > Chordata > Mammalia > Primates > Pitheciidae > Cacajao > Cacajao melanocephalus. The sequence continues at coordinate 3,180 of CAUYLG010011226.1, read as the reverse complement.
GCAGACTGGATCATAGTGGATAAGCTTTTTGATGTGCTGCTTGTTTCAGTTTGCTAGTATTTTACTGAGGATTTTCACATTGATGTTCATCAGGGATATTGTCCTGAAATTTTCTTTTTTTTATTGTGTCTCTGCCAGGTTTTGGTATCAGGATGATGCTGGCCCCATAAAATTAGTTAAGGAGGAGTCCCTTTTTTTCTATTGTTTGGAATAGTTTCAGAAGGAATGGTATCAGCTCCTTTTTGTACCTCTGGTAGAATTCGGCTGTGAATCCGTCTGGTCCTGGTTTCTTTTTTGGTTGGCAGGCTATTAATTACTGCCTCAATTTCAGAACTTGTTATTGGTCTATTCAGGGCTTTGACTTCTTCCTGTTTTAGACTTGGGAGGGTGTATGTGTTCAGGAATTTATCCATTTCTTCTAGATTTTCTAGTTTATTTGTGTAGAGGTGTTTATAGTATTCTCTGATGGTAGTTTCTATTTCTGTGAGATAAGTGGTGATATCCCCTTTATCATTTTTTATTGTGTCTATTTGATTCTTCTCTCTTTTCTTCTTTATTAGTCTGGCTAGGGGTCTGTCTATTTTGTTGATCTTTTAAAAAAATCAGCTCCTGGATTCATTGATTTTTTTTTGGAAGGGTTTTTCATGTCTCTCCCTCCTTCGGTTCTGCTCTGATCTTAGTTATTTCTTGTCTTTTGCTAGTTTGCTCTTGTTTCTCTAGTTCTGTTAATTGTGATAATAGGGTGTCAACTTTAGATCTTTTCTGCTTTCTCCTATGGGCATTTAGTGATATAAATTTTTCTCTACACACTGCTTTAAATGTGTCCCAGAGATTCTGGTATGTTGTCTTTGTTTTCATTGGTTTCAAAGAACTTATTTATTTCTGCCTTAATTTTGTTATTTACCCAGTAGTCATTTAAGGGGAAGGTTGCTCAGTTTCCATGTAGTTGTGCAGTTTTGAGCAAGTTTCTTAATCCTGAGTTCTAATTTGATTGCACTGTGATCTTAGAGGCTGTTTGTTATGATTACGTTCTTTTGAATTTGCTGAGGAGTGCTTTACTTTTGATTATGTGGTCAATTGTAGAATAAGTACAATGTGGTGCTGAGAAGAATGTATCTTCTGTTGATTTGGGGTAGAGAGTTTTGTAGATTTTTCTTAAGTCCATTTGGTCTAGAGCTGAGTACAAGTCCTGAACATCCTTGTTAATTTTCTATCTTGTTGATCTGTCTAATATTCACAGTAGTATGTTAAAGTCTCCCACTATTATTGTGTGGGAGTCTAAATCTCTTTGTAGGTCTCTAAGAACGTGCTTTATGAATCTGGGTGCTCCTGTATTGGATGCATATATATTTAGGATAGTTAGCTCTTCTTGTTGCATTGATTCCTTTACCTTTATGTAATGCCCTTCTTTATCTTTTTTGATCTTTGTTGGTTTAAAGTCTGTTTTGTCAGAGACTAGGATTGCAACCCCTGCTTTTTTGTTTGTTTGCTTTCTCTTTGCTTGGTAAATATTCCTTCATCCCTTTATTTTGAGCCTATGTGGGTCTTTGCACATGAGATGGCTCTCCTGAATACAGCACATTGATGGATCTTGACCCTTTATTCAATTTTCCAGCCTGTGTCTTTTCACTGGGGTATTTAGCCTGCTTACATTTAAGGTGTCTGATGCTTATAATCCCAACACTTTGAAAGGCCAAGGTGGGCAGATTCCTTGAGGTCAGGAATTCAAAACCAGCCTGGCCAAGATGATGAAAGCCTGCCTCTACTAAAAAAAAAATAAATAAATAAAAAAAATAGCAGAGTGTGGCGGTGCGCACCTGTAGTCCCAGCTACTCAGGAGGCTGAGGCACCAGAATTGCTTGAACCTGGAAGGTCAAGGCTGCAGTGAGGCGAAATCATGCCATTGCACTCCAGCCTGAATGGCGCAGCAAGACTCTGATTCAAAAAAAGAAAAAAAGAAAAGTAATATGTCAGTATGAGGCTGGCTAAATAAATTATGTTACATTATGTTATATCCACACAGTGGAATACTATGTAGCCATTGAAAAGAAAGATGAAGCTCTGTAGTTACTGACATGGGATAGTCTCCAAGATACGTTGTTGAATTTAAAAAAGCAAGGTGAATATAGCAAATAAAATCAAGTAGATGTATTAAATTGTGTCTGTATTAAAAAGGAAAGTAATCAATATATATTCATATTCATCACATATTTCCCCAAAAATATCCAAGACACTGATCACTTGTAGACTCTATGTTTGAAGTGGTGGTAGATGGGGGCTAGATGTACTGGTAGCAAGGAGATTTTTCAGTATGCTTTTTCTGTCTTTTGAATTTTGAATTATCTGAATATATTAACAAATTTAACTGTAAGTGAATATATAAGTAAGTAAAATTGGATTTTAAAAAAGTCAGGGTCACAAAGATAAGCAGACTCACACAAAAATAAAATCATTCATGGAAAAGACATGGAAAATAAAAATATGAAAAGGAAATAAAATCACTTAGCAGTGCCATAGTTCTGAGGTTACCACAGTTAATATCTAAGCATAATTCCTTCTAGTCTCTCTATTCTAGTGATTTTGAGGATATTACATTTTGGTCTTAATACTTGTTTTCAATGGTTATATTTTAGTTTTTGTTCTAATCACGAGTAAACCAATATCTGAGTGTTTCATCAGTCCCTTTATTTGTGAATAATCTAGAACCTTTACTTTTGCCCTGTTCTTCCCTTCTTGACTTCCAGGATAATATAATTTAGAGTTTTATTTTTTCAATTTTTAATTTTTTTTTATACTTTAAGTTCTGGGGTACATGTACAGAACATGCAGGTTTTTACATAGGTATACACATGCCATAGTGGTTTGCTGCTTCCATCCCCCTGTCACCTACATTAGATATTTCTCCTGATCTTAGCCCTTCCCAATCTCCCCACCCCCTGCTGTCCCTCCCCTAGCCCTTCTACATCCTGACAGGCCCCAGTGCATGATGTTCCCCTTCCTGTGTCCTTGTGTTCTCATTGTTCAACACCCACTTACGAGTGAGATCATGTGGAGTTTGGTTTTCTGTTCTTGTGTCAATTCGCTGAGAATGATGGTTTCCAGCTTCATCCATGTCCCTGCAAAGGACATGAACTCATCCTTTTTTATGGCTGCATAGTATTCCATGGTGTATATGTGCCA
>CAUYLG010011223.1:0-21400 GCA_963573385.1 Cacajao melanocephalus | reverse complement strand
TCAGACCTGGAACAAGTAAACTTAACAAATATTTACAGAACTCTCCACCCCAAATCCACAAAACATACATTTTTCTCAGTATCACATTACACCTATTTTAAAAGTGACCACATAATTGGAAGTAAATCACTCCTCAGCATTTGCATAACATTTCACAGGTTTAAATAAAATATTGGCTGGCTGCTTGTTTGTTATTTTCATCCCTTATTCCTTCCTGTCTCCATTGTTAAGCACAATTATTGGCATAAAAGAGGTTTTTAATACCCATTTTTAGACTGCATTCTAGCCTGGGCAATAAAACTAGAATCTGGTTCTCTCTCCCTCTTTCTCTTCCTCTTTCTTTCTCTCTTACATTCTTTTTTCTTTCTTTCTTTCACTCTCGCTTTCTTTCCTCTCTTTTTCTTTCTTAAAAAAAATATTATTCTTAAAAATAAATAAATAAAATAAAAAACTAGGGAACACTACAAAAATCTAGAGGTAGTCTCTACTCATGTTCTTTGGCAAGGTTCTTTAAGTTATCAGTCCACTTTAAAAAAAAAAAAAGTAATTAGGGCAGGGCTCGGTGACTCACGCCTGTAATCCGGCACTTCTCGAGGCCTAGGTGGTTGGAGGTCAAGAAATCGAGACTATTGTGGCCAACATGGTGGCCATCTCTACTAAAAATACAAAAATTAGCTTGGCGTAGTGGCATGCACCTATAGTCCTAGCTACTCAGGAGGCTAAAGAAGGAGAATCACTTGAACTTGGGAGGGAGAGGTTGCAGTGAGCCGAGATCACGCCACTGCACTCCAGCCTAGCGACAGAGCAAGACTACCTCTCAAACAACAACAACAACAACAACAAAAGTAACAAGAAAATCTAGTCAGTACATTATGGGTGTGGTTTATGCAAGAAAAACAATGCAGATATCTCATTTGTGATTTCGTAATCATGGGAAATGCCTGGACCCTTCATCAAAGATTAGTGACCATACAGTTGTATGTTTTAAGTTAAATTACTTAGGCCAAGTGCGGTGGCTCACATCTGTAATCCCAGCACTTTGGGAGGCCAAGGTCAGTGGATCACCTGATATCAGGAGTTCGAGACCAGCCTGGCCAACGTGGTGAAACCTCATCTCTACTAAAAATACAAAAATTAGCCAGGCTTGGTGGCGTGCACCTGTAGTCCCAGCTACTCGGGAGGCTGAGGCAGGAAAATCACTTGAACCCAGGAGGCAGAGGTTGCAATGAGCCGAGATCCTGCCATTGCACTCTAGCCTAGGCAACAAGAGGGAAACTCTGTCTCAAAAATAATAAAAAATAAATAATTTAATTATAAAATTAATTGTATATATCATATTTAGGATTCTGTGACCTAACTGTTTTGGTTTCCAATCAACTACTCTACTAGGCCACTTCAGATAAAGAGCTTCTGTTCTGCATATAATTTTAAAATGAGGCCAGATGCAGTGGCTCATGCCTACAATTCCAGCAGTTTGGGAGGCCAAAAAAGGCAGATTGCTTGAGCCCAGGAGTTCGAGATCAGCCTGGGCAACATGGCAAAACCTTGTCTCTACAAAAAATACGAAAACTAGCCAGATGCAGCAGCTCGTGCCTGCAGACCCAGCTATCTAAGAGGCTGAGGCAGGAGGATCATCAGAGTCTGGGGAAGTCAAGGCTGCAGTGAGTCACGACTGTGTCACTGCACTCCAGTGTAGGTGACAAAATGAGACCCTGTCTCAAAAAACAGTAATAATAATAATTTTTAAACAACGAATTAAAAATTGTGCTATTGAAAAAACACTACTTCTATATGAACTAAAAAATAAATATTATCCAGAAGCAAATAAAATGACCTACACCAAAAAAAAAACACTGCTTTAAACTGCCAATTCAATGTTCCAAAGGGTTACACTTTCAAAATCTTACAATCCAGCCTGCATTCCTTTTCCCTCAGTAACACTCCTTTTCTATTCAGAAGGCAGGACATGCAGCAGCCAAAACTAACTGCTGTGGTGACAGCTTGTTTTTGGCCAGAGTGATTTTTATCCACACAAGGAAGATGCCTTTGAATGATTAATAAAAACTATTTCAAGAAAACCAACCTAAATTGTTTAAAGCACTCTATTAACAACAAAAACCATAATTTACATCCAATGAAAATAATCCACTCCACTTTGGCCTCAGCCAGGCTCAGCAATATCCAGGAAATTTCTAGAAAAAGCTTTCTCTTGTCCATGTTCAGCATGACTTTAGGTCCTAAGTTCAATTCAATACTACATACTAACCATCTCAATTACATTAGAACCTCTTATAAAATTCTTATTATGGATACAAGAACCCATATTCTAAGAAATACAGAAGCAGCTTAGATGGAAGAATGTTATTTTTCCACTGTGATCATCATATTTGTTTCAATCCTCCTTTCCTTGCCTCTAAACACCCCCCCCACACACACACACACACTGTATTATAGGTACCTAAAAGCCTACTGTATCTTCTAACACTCTATATAGTTTGGTTTCCTCCTCTCTATTCTGTTCTAAACCAGAGTTCTTCCATATTCAACTAAATCTCCATTTCAAGTTATTTTTATGAAGCTCCAGCCAAGAAATAGCTAGGAAAGTAATATGATTTGTCCAAGTCTATATTTCACCCAGAGACAGGAGGATATAACTTCATATCTTAAAGTAGAAGTTGCAAAGTGAAGCCTCAGGAACTACATTCAGCCAACAGATACTGTTTGGCCTGCAGTGTTTAAGAAGAACATTGTTGCCCATATTTAAAAATCAGAGATTTCATATAAAAAGCTGGGTCCTCATGAAATACTGGAATATTTAGTCACATCAGGCCAGTATACCCACAAGGAATTAACTGGAGCTAATTCTTAGCTGTCCACTTTATATGAGGTATGTGCTCTTTCAATCCCAGCATTTCAGGAGGCCAAGGCAGGCCGATCACCTGAGGTCAGAAGTTCAAGACCAGCCTGGCTGGTCAATATGTTGAAACACCATCTCTACTAAAAAAAAAAAAAAAAAAAATTAGCTGGGCATGGTGGTAGGTGCCTGCAATCCCAGCTACTGAGGAGGCTGAGGAAGGAGAACTGCTTGAACCCGGGAGATAGAGGTTGCAGTGAACCAAGATTGTGGCACTGCACTCTAGCCTGGCTGACAATGCAAGACTCCATCTCAAAAAAAAAAACTCACCATTTTGCCAGCCTGGGCAATAAAGCCAGACCCTAGTTCTACCAAAAACAAAATTTTTTTTTTAATTAGCCAGGCATGCTGGTGGGCACCTGTGGTCCCAGCTACTTGGGTGGCTAAGACAGGAAGATCACTTGAACCCAGGATATCAAGACTGCAGTGACCCATTATTGTGCCACTGCCCTCTAGCCTGGGTGACAGAGTAAGACGTTATTTCTTTAAATAAATAAATAAATAAATAAATTTTTTAAGGCTGGGCACAGTGGCACCTGTAATCCCAGCACTTTGGGAAGCCAAGGCAGGAGGTTGAGCCCAGGAGTTTGAGATCAGCCTGGGCAATATTGTGAGATCCCATCTCCACAAAAAATAAAAAAATTAGCCAGGCATGGTGGCGCGTGCCTGTAGTCCCAGCTACTCAGGAAGCTGAGGCGGGAGGATCACTTAAGCACAGGAGGACAAGGCTGCAGTGAGCCATAACGGCACCACAGAACTCCAGCCTGGGCAACAGAGATCCCGCCTCAAAAGGGGAGAAAAGAAAAAAAAGAAAATCAACATTTTGCAACCATCCTAGAAATAACTGATTCAGAATATTCATCAGTAGATGCTAAACTATTAGGCATCCGTAAACTGCAAATATGATACAGAAAATAAAAACTTTTATAAAAGATTAGGCAAAACTTTAAAAAAGAACAGAATAATTAGTTTCAAAGTATCTCCTCACAACTTCATGTTAATTACCAAGGGAAAAATTATAACTTTCCAGATGAGGAATCACAGACACCATCTTATCCAAATGAGCAGATTAGTATCACCAAAAATGAGACAAAATGACATCATATGCCTGCCTCCTATAACCACGAAAACTGACAGTATGTGCTTCCTAATAGACAGAAGAACAACATCACTTCTATGGTATTTCAGGCAAAAATTTATAATCTGAATCTAATCGTCAGAAAACATCAGACAAAACCAAATTAAGGGACATTCTATAAAATAACTTGCTTGTACTCTTCAAAACGTCTATGTCATGAAAGACAAAGGCTGAGAAACTCACAACTAAAAGCAATGCATGATATTGCACTAGATCCTGAATAAGGAATTTTTTTTTTTTTGAGACCGAGTCTCACTCTGTCACCCAGGCTAGACTGCAGTGGCTCGATCTTGGCTCACTGCAACCTCCACCTCCCGGGTTCAAGCAATTCTCCTGCCCCAGCCTCCCGAGTAGCTGGGACTACAGGCACACGACACCATGCCCAGCTAATTTTTGTATTTTCAGCAGAGATGGGGTTTTACCATGTTAGCCAGGATGGTCTCGATCTCTTGACCTCGTGATCCGCCCGCCTCGGCCTCCCAAAGTGCTGGGATTACAGGCTTGAGCCACCGCGCCCAGCCCAGAAACTTTCTCAAATTATCATAACAGACATTATTGGGTACTAGAGAAACTTTAATACAGTATTGTATCAATGCTAGATTTTCCAAATTTGATCAAAGACAGTTAATTAAGAGAATGTTTTTATTCTTAGGAAATAAACATTTGAGAATTTAGGAATCTGCAATAACTCTCAATGGTTAATAACTATGTTCACACACAGAGAGAGACGGTAATAAAGGAAATGTGGCAAAATGTTAACAACTGGTGAATTTGCGATAGGGTATACAAGAGTCCTTTGAATACTCCTTGCAAATCTTCCATGAGCTAGAAAATATTTTAAAATAAAAAGTAAAAAAAATTAAAACCTCTGATGGCTATGCATCTAACAGTAAAAGCCAAAGTCCTTACAATGGCCTACAAGATTCTATCCAATCTGGCCTCCTGTTAAGTCTCTAACACCATCTCCTACTATATTCCTCCTCATTCACTCCATTCCATCCATCCAGCTTCCTTATTCTTGAACACATGAAGCACATTCTTGTCTTAGACCATTTGTACTTCCTGTGCCCTTTGCCTGGAATATTTTTCCTACAGATATTAACAGGTCATTCAGAGATGCCTACCTAACCACCCTGCTAAAAACTGGAACTTCTCTTCCCCAAATACTATACTTTTCTCTGTTTTATTTTTCTTTATAACCCTTAAGTACCTTACAAACTACATATTTTGTGTATTTATTTAATCACCCCTCTTCCCCACTAAAATTTAAGTTCCACTATAGCAACAATTTTTCTGTTTTGTCCACCACTACCCTTGAAACAATGTCTAGCACATAGTGCACTCTCAGTAAATATGTACTGGATGAATGAATTTCATGTTACTAGCCTGGCTTATTAAGTAAGCATATGTTTCTTTCTGATCTACTTTACTATTTTGTCCAAATATGCTGCTCACACTTAACCTCTCATTTATAAAAACAATTCAGTTAAACAAACAACAAAAAGAAGCAACACATCCACATTTTCTCAAATATATTTTCTCAGTCTATAAAGGATTATCCTTTGTGAAGAGGTAGAAATAGCTCCGCAGAATGACAGAACAGAATTGATGGAATGTCGGCTTCCTTTGACCATCACCTCCTACTCACCCCTCTTTTCAGCTTAAATCAGAAGGGACATCAGAAAGCAGTGTTCCCCTCCAAGAGTAAATGCCCAGCAAAAGGCCATGAAGACAGTAAATCAAAATATTGGCCTGCTCATGTCCATCAATTTGCCATCCACCACCTACCTGCCAAAGATCTGGGTTTTGCTTAAACTGTAATAGTTCTTAACCTTTACAGTCGGCACCACTGTATCTGAACATGAAAAGAAAGGATGCCTTAGGTAGGCAGAAAGCTCTAGTAAGCATTGACTTACGCTGTGAGTAGAGCAGGATTTGAAACTCCAAAAGCGCACAAGTAAAAAGCTGAAACACATTCTCCACCCCAAGCAGTTCGAAAACCTCTTTGACAGGAAAGTCAAATAGGGGAAGCTCATTGGTACTTGGTCTCTGGCAGATGATTGGTCCATAGACCCCAGAAAACTTCAAGGACCGGCCAGGAGGTGGGAGTGGCACCTCATAGAGTACGTTGTATATGTAGCTCTCAAGGGGCAGTGGAGGGGGCTGAGGTGAAGTGACTGCCTGGTGGAGTTGCTCCAGCACACTCCGACATGCCTTCATGAAAGACATGGGCGTGATGAGGCAGATGCACTTAGAGACATAGAGAGTGTCCCGGCTAATATCATAGGAGTTGAAGCGCTGCAGTCTGGTCACAGGAGTGTCTTCACCATCCTCCATGCCGCTCTGGTCTCTGCCATCAGCAGGGGGAGCATGCAGGACATCATACTCAGCATTGTGCATGTGGTAGAGGGTCTGCATTGCACTGCAGATCTGCTTGCTAGTCACCTCTTCATAAAATGTGAGGGCAAACCCAAATGTCCGAGAGCCATCCTCCCTTGTGATAATAAAAGCATGGAACTGGGGCTCCCTGGGATCAGCCTGGGTCTTGAATGCCAGCCCTTTGGGCATACATAGCTGCAAAAGACAACAAGGCAACAAGCAGTGAGAACACTCACTGGCAATACTCTTTTCAGAACACCATCACTATTTATTTATTTTTAGAGCATCTACTAAGCTGGGTATTCATCTGGCTTAAAGCTCTCTCTTTCTAATGCAAGACACGCAAGTAAATAAAATCATAATGCAGTCATCAGGGATATACAGAAGTATATACAAAGTACTATGGGAACACAGAACAGACAACTCAGCCTGGGAATATCAGAAAAAGCTTCAAAAATGGGCCAGGCACAGCAGCTCACGCCTGTAACTCCAGCACTTTGGGAAGCCAAGGCAGGTGGATTGCTTGAAGCCAGGAGTTCAAGACCAGCCTGGGCAACATGGCAAAACCCTGTCCCTACTAAAAATATAAAAATTAGCCAGGTATGCTGGTGCACACCTATAATCACAGCTACGCAGGAGGCCGAGGCACGAAAATCACTTGACCCAGGAGGCGGAGGTTGCAGTGAGCCAAGATCATGCCCTGCACTCTAGACTGAGCGACAAAGCAAGACTCTGTCACCGAAAAAAGGTAACGTTAGAGTTCAACAGGTACACAAGGGATAGAAGGGTATTTGAGTGACAAGAAGAAAATGCACAAAGACATGGACATAAAAGAAAACTTGGAGAATTCAGGAAATGGTAGGTGGTTAAGCATGACAGCATGACAGAGAACAAGATATGTAACTTAGGAGATGATGCTAGAAACATATTTAAAAACCAGATAGATGCAACTTTATACCTAAAAATAAAACAAACTTGTAAATAATTTTGGACTATCACCTCACAAAATTTTGTCATTAGTAAAACTTCTTTTCACATCAAAAAGTATTTTCATTTCATATAAACCAAGGAGATGACATAATCAGGACAAAGATGTACTGTTTTCACTCTAATTCAGATGGGTTATATAAAGAAACTTGGAAGTTAATCAAACTGACCTGAATCAGTTCCCATTTTCCAGTTTTACATGAACCTGGCTATGCAAATGCCTGGGTTAACAAATACAAGGACCTATATTATGTTATATCCATTAGCCTTAAATTTGAATTCCCAAAGACTAGGTATTTCTGTTAAAATGAAATAAACACTGGACTAGGAGTCAAAAAACTTAAGGCTCTCTAAGACAGTTTCTTCATCTGTGAATAATAATACAGTTTCCTCTACCTACTTCTCAGGGTTTTTTGTGCGCATCAAACAAGACCATCCTGTTAAAACTACAGAATACTATTTAAAATCTAATAGAATTAGCGGGGCGTGGTAGCGCGTGCCTGTAATCCCAGCTACTTGGGAGACTGAGGAAGGAGAATCGCTTGAACCCGGGAGGTGGAGGTTGTGGTGAGCCAAGTTCGCACCACTGCACTCCAGCCTGGGCAACAAGAGTGAAACTCTGTCACCAAAAAAAAAAAAAAAAAAAAAAAAAAAAGAGTCAGTAGAAAATCTAATAGAAAGGCCAGTGTTATGGCTCACGCCTAAAGTAGCAACACTCTGGAAGATCAAGATGGGCGAACTGCTTGAGCCCAGAAATTTGAGAACAGCCTGGACAATATGGCAAAACCCTTTTTCTATAAAAAAAAAAAAACATACAAAAATTAGCTGGGCATAGTGTCATGCACCAGTAGTCCCAGCTACTTGGGTGACTGAGGTGGGAGGACCACTTCAGCTCAGGAGGATGAGGCTGCAGTGAACCAAGATCACACCACTGCTCTCCAGCAGCCGGGGCAACAGAGTGAGACCCTGTCTCAAAAACAAATGTAATAAAGGCAGTACAAAGATAAGGTTAAGAGCAGAGGTCTGGAATTAGACTACAGTGTTCAAACTCGAACTCAACTACTTACTAGCTCAATACATTACCTAACCTCTTTGGATCTTAATTTCCTCATCTGTAAAATATGTACGTGTGTATGTGTTTATTTAATACTACCTGTGTAAGGAGTATTGTGAAGATTAAATAATTCATGTAAAATGCTTATTAGAGTGTCTAGCACAAGGTGAATATTCAATAAAGGTTAGTTTACTCATAGTGGTATATTCTTCCACATGAGATTTTAAATGCTGCCCTATCTAAAATTATGACGAAACAAAAAAATGAAAATAAAATTATGATGAAACAAAAATACCCACTTCTGTCATATTACTCAGATATATACAGTGCAGAATGAGAGAAAACAATTTTAAATTAATGAAGTTTAAAATTCACTCATTACATAATCTCAATGCAATAATCAATAGCTCAGGGCCACAAAATTAAGTTCACTGACACAATGCCATGTATTTCTCTGACACAACAGAAACACATTATAACTTTTATTGTATTTAATATATTCTGAATATTTGATATATTGACCAAAATGCAGAATAATAAATATGCATTATAATCCTTTCTTCAAAAGTTATTGGTATTTGGTGAGACCACTGCTACCACAGCCTGAACTCACAATCCTATTATAAATTACTCTGTAATTTATAAATTACACAGTATGTTATCACATACTGTGGCTAACAAATACTAACCATTCCTACTGCATCTTGGTCAAAGGGATTCCATTCTACATTCTCAGGATATCGTGCAAGAACCTTAGACTTGAATGTTCGTCTCAATGGTGTCTGCTCAAAATTTTCCCCTGTAAGAAAAAGAATGAAGCAAATCATCTCTACAAAGTCTCTTTAAGTCACAATGTTATTCATGTCTGAGCTTGGTAGTCCAGCAAGGTATAGAAGTGAAGGCAAGGGGGGGGTTAGTGTGCCAATCATCTAAGAATAGGAAAGGCATTAAAGTTATTAGGTCAGTAAAAAAGCTGAAAAAGTATAGCATGGTTAATGTTAGACATCACTAGCTATCAGTTGTTCTTCAAAATGAAAGTATTACTACAAACCCAATGGTTAATTTTCTTGGGAGAGAGTGAGAAAGCACAAGGAATGACAAGGATTGTATCCATCTTTTTTTTTCTCCTGAAAGCCACATTTAATTTGCTTAAAGTCAACTAAAAACATCATAGAAGCATATTTTACTTAAAATTCAGAATAAACTACACGTTTCAATGATCTCTGGAAAAAATACAAAGAAACGAAAAGATGTAAGATCATTAACAAAGCAGATTTCAGGGTAAATCTAATGAGATAATTCTGTCAATTCAGAATCACTTGAAATTTCCGGAATTCTCCTTTGTTTTCCCATTCCCCCTCCTAAAAACACTACAGTATACTGAAATAAGAGCATTAAAATGAAGAGAGAAAGAACCAAAGAACCCACCACGTAGAGGGATATAAATCTGAAAAATCTAGTGGTCAAAAAAACCACAAGAAAGTTAGAAGGTCAAAGGTTACAAAATGCCACTGGAGAGACATATGTAAGAACCATTAGAAAGCTTTGGGTGTTCTCAATTTTGTTTTGTTTTTACCTTCAGTCGTACTTGAAATGAAAGGGCTGGCACCATCCCTGGCTTTAGAAGCCTGTATGTACTGGCATAATGCTATATGATAAACGAAATAACATAGTATTACAATAAAGCAGTGTTATTCAAACTTTTTTGAACATTATTCCAGTACAAATTACATTTTACATTATGAAGCAATAAACACATACATGTATGTGTATACACAAATTTAACTAAAACAAAAATTTCACAAAACAATACTTACCTTTATATAATGTCCTCTCCTATTTCCTACTCTATATCATTAAAACAAAAAATGCTGACTGCAGGCCTACTAATAATCACAATTCAGTTTGAAAAACATTATAATACGGATTAGTAGAATGAAGAGCTCAACAATACCAAATTACTGTAAAGTCACTAGTGCTTTATCTGAAAGTATACTGCCCAAATATTGCTTTACCTAAAGAAATAGGGAGTGCAGGACAAATTAAATGCATATAAACAGTTCAAACAAATTTTAGGTGTCTTGGAATATATGGGAAACATAATCAAGGACAATTTAATTGAATTCGATACCTGTTTACTGAGTAATCAAGGGACTTAGATACTGCGGGGACTAGAGATGAACCAGACAAAATATGTACCCTCAATGATCTCAATATATGTACCCTCAATGATCACAGGATGAGATGCACCTGAAGTCAGAAAGTCCTTTACCCTAAATCAATCCCAGAGGCACCTCAAAAATTTCTAAAAGAGAAAAGTTTATAATAATTCTAAGGTAACTGTACCAGAAACTAATAATAATTCCAGTCAGAAAGTTACTGCTTTTATAACTACAATCTCTCCTCTATTTTCTCTGAGATTTTGTCCATCATCAGAAGCAGCAGCTCACTTACTCACAATTTTCAAATTCTGATAGGACCCAACCTTTTTTCTGTTATTAAAAGCAAGTGCCACAATTTCATTCCTTTTATTTCCTGATCCCTTCTTCCAAACAAATTCTTCTAAAAGTTCCTTTTTGAGGAAATTTCATTCCTCAAAATACATTTGGTAATCTTCACTACGGAAGATTGGCAAAAATCAGCAGGCAGCTGGTAATAGCTGCAGCAACAAAGGCCTACAGCTTATGTAGAGCTAGGCTCAGAGCTTTCAAAACACCTGCAAAGAGCCCACCCATGGTAAGCCTGCACTTACTGTACAAAGTAATTAAAGCAGCAAGCAGCTGATATAATGATCTCATCTACAGTCTGAAATTCTTGGCATGCATTTTTAAACTGCATTCATGTCTGAAAGAAGATAACTATTTCTTCCTCCTAAGCTTCTTCACTTTATGTTTGCTCATTTCTTCCTAACTAGCCAGAAAATCCCCTCAGTAAAAACCAAGAAATGTCACAACATAGAAAGGAATCAGGAGGGCTATTACTGTCCACTGTGAAGGAAAACTGGTTTCCTAAAATGGCTCTAGGCGTCTGGCCATAACCACCCTAAACCCACCTGATCTCACCTAAAATGGCTGTAAGGTGCTCACTTACAGCATGACATGCATGTGTGAGAAGACAGGACAGGTGAGTGACTAAGGGGAGAACTTTTTAAAAATGAGATGAAGAATGGAACCAAAGGTGAGCATGATCAGCTGATCTGAAGTGTGGTCAAAAGGGAGAGAAAGGCTATGAATCATGGGCGAAGTGATTGTTGGAGCCTCTGTCTCAACCACCTCCTCCCCACATTTGCCCCTTCTTTAAGTTAGCTAAGGGAAGACCTCTTGTTAAAGAGTTGGGTTCTGAATAAAGCACTACACGGGGTGCCAAAGTTAGACAAAAGGTCTTCTGTGAATTAGACTGGGCCAGTAGCAAGAGCAAAGTATTTTCGTCACAAGGGGAAAGGAGATGTATAAAGAAGTTTGTAAGAGCCCTGAAAACAAGTCATATTCATTTCAGCCACTCTACAAAGAGTGCCAGAAAAGGTAAGAGAAGGGGATTCACAAACCTAAGATTTTTTTATTGAAATGATTCATTCATCATTTACTGAGGGCTGAGTTTTAAGAATAAACAGTTAAAGGTTAGGCGCAGTGGCTCACACCTGTAATTCCAGCATTTTGGGAGGCTAAGGTAGGTGGATCACTTGAGCTCAGGAGTTAGAAACCAGCCTGGCCAACATGGCAAAACCCCGTCTCTACTAAAAAATACAAAAATTAGCCAGGTGTGGAGGCCGATGCCTGTAATCCCAGCTACCCAGGAGGCTGAGGCAGGAGAATCAGTTGAACCCAGGGGCGGGGCGGGGGAAGGTGGTAGAGGCTGCAGTGAGCCAAGATCATGCCACTGCACTCCAGCTTGAATGATACAGTGAGACTCCATTACAAAAAAAAGAAGAAGAAGAAGAGTAAGAAAAATTAATCCTTAGAAACACCTACATAGGCCCACCTCCTGAAACCTTTGTATCACAGGTACCTTAAATTCTCAATTATTTAGACCCTTGGAAATTCAAACAATATTAGGGATATGACATCACCACCACAGCTGTCCTATTGTCTTAGAAACAACAACTAATTATTTGTGCAACACATATAGATTATACAAACATCAACAGATCTGGATATAAGAACTAAAGCCCATCTCTAAGAACAATTTCAAAATTGGTCAACTACGTGTCAGTCTATCTTTGTGAATCTGCTTCCAAGGAAGTACAATTCAAATTGATCATAACAGATTTTTCTTTAAAGCATATATGCCTTACAAGAACTTCTAATAGGTTTTTTATCTGTTCTGCTTTGACCAAGCCAGAAACAAACTGACATTTGTTGTTGTTGTTTTGAGATAGGGTCTCACTCTGTTGCCCAGGCTGGGGTGCAGTGGTGCAATCACGGCTCACTACAGCCTCAACCTCCGGAGCTCAGGCTATCCTCCCACCTCAGCCTCTAGAGTAGCTGGGACCATCACGTCCAGCTAATTTTTTAAATTTTTTTTGTAGAGTCAGGGAATAGCTAGGTTGCCCAAGCTGGTCTCAAAGTCCTGGGTTCACGAAAGCCTCCGGCTTCAGTCCCCCTTATAGACATGCTCCACCACACCCAGTTTAAAGACATTTTTATATCTGGCTTCTTGAAGGTGATAGGGAGGATAATATAAAGATCTGTGAAACTGCAATGGAAAAAAAACTGATTTTATCAACAGAATAGTTTATGTCTAGTTCACAGAGGTTCTGCTTCCAGTGGCAGAGTAGTTCCCATCAGACCAACTTTCCTGCAATTATAAAGTTGTCTGGAGAATTAAAAAGCAGGAAGATTCTGAAGTAGGAGAAAAGGTCAGCACTTCAAAAAAGGTAATGATACTGAGTGAGTTTCCCTTTTTTATTGCTTCCAGTCAGGCAAGTAACCTGTCTGTCAGAAGTGGGTAAAACTCAAAAACTCATAATCTTACTAGCTTAAGAAACCAGGGGGCAAATTTTAAGGCAACTACAGTAGCTGGGCAGTGAAAGAGGGAAATTCCAGAAAGAATCAGAGAAGGGAAGACTCAAAAAGCTGTGTACAAACTCTTCCTACAAACCTGGCTGATCCCTGAACCACGCATGCATGGAACAGACCCCAAGCAGCCAAGTTAAGGGTAAAAGATCTGAACTGAGATCTAAGTTGCCACTTACTACAGGGAAACCGTTTTTAAAAAAAAAAAAAAAGAATGCTCTCTGGAGGGAGGTAACAGAATCTACTCTCTACAATCTAGAACTGCTCAGCATATAAAGAAACAGGAAAATATGACCCATTCTCAACAGAAGAGTCAATCAACAGAAACCAACCTTGAGTTTACTCAAATATTGGAGTTAGCAAACAGGGATTTTAAAGCAGCTATAATCATAATAAATGAAAAAATAGATCTCAGGCCAGGCAAGGTGGCTCACGCCTATAATCCCAGCACTTTGAGGCGGGCAGATCACAAGGTCAGGAGTTTCAGACCAGCCTGGTCAATATGGTGAAACCCCATCTCTATTAAAAATACAAAAATTAGCCAGGCATGGTGGTGCACGCCTGTAGTCCCAGCTACTCAGGAGGCTGAGGCAGAAGAATTGCTTGAACTTGGGAGGCAGTGGTTTCAGTAAGCCAAGACTGTGCCACTGCACTCCAGCCTGGACGACACACTCTGCCTCAAAAAAAAAAAAAAAAAAAAAAAAAGATCTCAACAGAGAAATAGACATTACAATGCAGTGGGCTGGTTTAAAAGCAGATTGGAATTAACAGAGGAGTTACTGACCTTGAAAACAGAACAACAAAAATTATCCAATCAGAAACAGAGAAAAAAAGATTAGAGAAAGAAAGAGGCTAGGCATGGTAGCTCATACTCTTAACCTCAGTACTTTGGGAGGCCAAGGTTGAGAGGCCTGCTTGAAGCCAGGAGTTCAAGACCAGCCTGGTTAACATAACAAGCCCCCATCTCTACAAAATAAAATGTATAAACTAAAAAAGAAAGAAAGGAGTTGGGGTGTGTGTGTGTGTGTGTGTGTGCGCATGCGTGCGTGCATAGGGAAAGAAAAAAAGGGCAGCAGGGAAGAGGATCTCAGAGATGTGTGGGGCAACAAGTCTAACATACATATAATTGGAGTTCTACAAGGAAAATAAAAAGAATGAGGGAGAAAACAACATTTGAAGAAGTAATAATCAAAATTTTCCCAAATGTGGTAAAAGACAAAAATTTACAGACTCAAAAAGCTCAACGGACTCCAAGCAGTATAAATGCCAATAAAATAATACACAAGTACATTGCAGACAAACTTCCGGAAACCAATGAGAGAGAACCTTCAAAACAGCTAGAAAGAACACACATTATATTCAAGGGGAAGAAACTGAAATTACCACTGTCTTCCCATCAGAAACAATGAAGGCTAGAAAACATGGAACAATACCTTACAAGGACTGAAAATAAATAAATAAATAATCTGTCAAATCCAGAATTTTATGAACAGAAAAAATATCCTTCAAAATTGAAGGCAAACTAAAAACATTTTCAGGCAAAACAGAGAATTCATCACCAGTAGACCTGTACAAGAATAAGACAATCACAACAGGTTACATATTGTATGATTCCATTTATATAATATTCTTGAAATTACAAAGTTGGAGAAATGAAGGATGGTGGGGAAGGATGAGAGTTGGTGATTGTGGGTAGAGGAAAGTAGGTAGGTGTGGCTATAAAAGGACAACCCCAAGAATTCTTATGGTGATGGAACTCTTTGGTTTCTGGTTCTCATAATATCTTTTTTTTTTTTTCTTCTTAGAGTTTCACTCTTATTGCCCAAGCTGGAGAGCAATAGCATGATGTTGGCTCACTGCAACCTCCACCTCCTGAGTTCAAGCCATTCTCCTTCCTCAGCCTCCCGAGTAGCTGGAATTACAGGTACTTACCACCACATCTGGCTAATTTTTTTATATTTTTAGTAGAGACAGGGTTTCACCATGTTAGCCAGGCTGGTCTCGAACTCCTGACCTCAGGTGATCCACCCACCTCGGCCTCCCAAAGTTTTGGGATTACAGACGTGAATTTCTGATAATATCTATATAGTTTTGCAAGATGTCACCAATAAGGGAAGCTAGGTAGGGTGCACAGGGGATCCCTGTCTTATTTCTTACAATTGCAAATGAATCTATAATTATCTCAAATTTAAAGTTTATCTTAAAAAAATGACACTTTTTTTAATGGTTCTAACAATCTCTTAGGGTTTTAAAAGAGAGGCTGCAGGCAATACAATTCAAGTATTCAAAACTATACTGTGGGCCTGATGTGGTGGTTCACGCCTGTATTCCCAGCACTTTGAGAGGCTAAAGCGGGCAGATCCTGAGGTCGAGTTTGGGACCAGCCTGGCCAACATGGCGAAACCCAGTTTCTACTAAAAAAAAAAATGTTCAAAAATTAGTCAGGCATGACGGCAGGTGCCTGTAATCCCAGCTACTCAGGAGGCTGAGGCAGGAGAATTGCTTAAACCTGGGAGACAGTGGTTGCAGTGAGCTGAGATTGTGCCACTGCACTCCAGCCTGGGCAGCTGAGGGAGACTCTACCTCAAAAAAAAAAAGCGAGCCACACCCCTATCGCATGTCGTCCGAGGGAGGAGACAGGGAACCTCTCCTGTTTCAGCATCACATGGACTGCCTCAACTTACCATATCAAAAGCAATCCTGTTAGGTCTATTTCACATTATCTGCAAATTATCTGCAGCAAGAAATGATGAAATTCTTTCCTTTGCAAATGGATACTAGGTTAATACGCTATCCTTTGCATACTGGCATTCTGGGATATCCTAAAATTGATACTATTGGATTGATACTAAAAGTGATACTATACTAAAATTGATACTATTTAGGAAACTATCCTAAAATTCATACAATTTTTTTTGAGGTAGAGTCTCCATCAACTGAGTGTCATCCACACTATAATCAGTTTATTTCCCACACTAGAAGATGTCACTGTATCTTTTCTTGTTAAAAAGACTCGTGAAAAAGACTGCCCAACAGCACAGTACTGCTACCAACTCACACTTTCATTTTTTGTTCATACTGACAGCCAGCTTGTTTTGTCTTCAACTCTCTGGCTGCTCCAGCATTTCAATTATCCCTATCTTCCACGTAATTTCTGAAGCCCTACACAAATGAGAGAGCATCACCTGTCTGATGGTGGGGCACGATGTAGAAAGGGAAGAGATTACACATTTCTAATTAAATGAGAATTAATTTTATAATTACTTTTATTAATAGATTACTATTTCATTATCACCAGCACTTTTGAAATAGAGACACCTTAAATACACATACACACACACACACACACACACACACACACAAACACACAAACACAATAAGGACTACAAAGTTTTGGAAGCTATCACTCTTCCTTATCGCTTCTTCACATGCAATTAAGGTAATTTTACAACTCCTAGCTGGTTTTATAACCATAAAGCAAAGGAGGTAACTGTTCCTTGAAGAGACAGGCTGTACCTTGGCCCACATCACCAGCTGACTGTGGTGCTCAAGACTCAGACATTCACACTCAAGCATCCAGAATACAAGCAGCAAACTGCCCCCCAACCCCCACCCACAGGCCTTTTTTTTTTCTTTTTTTTTGCTTTTGAGATGGAGTCTCACTCTGTCACCAAGGTTGGAGTACAGTGGCGCAAGCTTGGCTCACTGCAACCTCTGCCTCCCGGGTTCAACTGATTCTCCTGCCTCAGTCTCCCAAGTAGCTGGGATTACAGGCGAATGCCACTACACCCAGCAAATCTTTGTATTTTTAGTAGAGACTGGATTTTGCCATGTTAGCCAGACTGGTCTCAAACTCCTGACCTCAAGTGATCCACCCACTGCAGCCTCCCAAACTGCTGGGATTACAGGCATGAACCGGCCCAGGCCACTTCTAAGTCCTCTTCCAAAGTACTAACCCAGGAAAGCTGCTTACCAGGCCTTTCAATGTAAATTCAAGATAAACCCTATTACTCCTGTTTTCTCAAGGCAAATCTGTTCCCTCTTTCTCAACACATTTGTCAGATAGTTTTAGGTTTATACACACAGACGTTTTTTGTTTTTTTTTTTTTTTGAGACGAATTTTTTTTGAGACGGAGTCTTGCTCTGTCACCAGGCTGGAGTGCAGTGGCGAGATATCCACAGCCATTTTTTTAATTGATGTTCTGCATCCTGCTTAACATCATCCAGGCATCACATATGCTCCGACTCATGTACCTAGTATTTCTAAAATGGCCAAACTTCTAATGTGACCAGTTTTAGTCAAGAGACTAGGGTTTGAAAGCCTATCCAGACAGGACTGTTCCAAACTACATCTAGGACAAACTGAAAGCACTTTTGTTCACATTGCCTTCCTTTTAGCCCAGCCAAATGCCCTGCAGAGCACAAATCTGTCAGTTAACATCTGAAGCTCACACAATTTTCTGTTTAGTGGGTGATGCAACAAGCTGCCCAATTCATGGTCTTTTAGACCAGTCTGAGAAACCCAATCCTGTGTTCTTTTTTTTTTTCTGGAGATGAAGTTTCACTCCATCGCCTAGACTGGAGTGCAGTGGCACGATCTCAGCTCACTGCAACCTCTGCCTCCCGGGTTCAAGCAATTCTCTTGCCTCAGTCTCCCAAGTAACTGGGATTAGAGGTATACACAATCACACTCAGTTAATTTCTGTATTTTCAGTAGAGAGGGGGTTTTGCCATGTTGGCCAGGCTGGTCTTGAACTCCTGACCTCAGATGATCCGCCTGCCTCAGCCTCCCAAAGTGCTGGGATTACAAATGTGAGCCACCAAGCCCAGTTTTCTTTTCTAATTAATAAATTAGTTAGATATATACGCCACTCTTCTGAATACAGTGAGCTCCCAGAGGCTACAAAGGTAGGTACACAAGCACCTTTCTCTAAAAACTAGCCCCTCCAGAAAACTGGGCTTAAACAAATCCATTTCTGTAACTAAAAAGTAGCAGAGTCCAAATCTGAGCAAGGGCCCCCACGCTTTCCTCAATATCAAAGTTTAAAGTAATCAGCCTAAATTAAGTCTGAGCATCTAGTCAAGAAGACAGGAGACAGGATTAAGGACCTAACTTGGCTACTAACTGTATGATGTTAAGCAATTTACTGAGTCTTTTGAGTCTCATTTTCTTCACCTGAAACATGAAGTACAAGACTAGCTGCTCATCTCCAAAGGTTTTTCCAGCTTGGTCATTCTATGACTATTGGGCCTAGAGCCTGACACAGCATGGGAATCCCACCTTTTAAATTTTCAGTGAAAGACTGAGGGCTGCCTGGCATGGTGGCTCATGCCTGTAATCCTAGCACTTTGGGAGGCCAAGGTGGGTGGATCACCTGAGGTCAGGAGTTCAAGACCAGCCTGGCCATCATGGTGAAACCCCATCTTATTAAAAAAAAAAAAAAAAAAAAAACTGAGGGCTGAAGGTATGTATTAGCTCTCCCTCTGCTGCCTCTCTCTTTCCAAAACCTTGCTAAGACAATGGGGGGTGGGGAGTGGCATAAACCTACAAAATCAGAGTGAAGGTTACAGTAACAACATTTTAGAAGCTGAAAAGCAGATGGATGAGTGGTTACTGACAGCAGACTTGAGAAAGCTGAGATACAACATAACCTCCAAAAGGCTTAGGATCTTGTAATATTAGGCACTTTTCAAAGCGGAGATAAAGATGGAGCTAAAAACAGGAGGACTGACCTAAAGCCTATTTAAGAACCAGCCTGACCAGGGATTGTGGCTTGTGCCTGTAATCCCAGCTACTCAGGAGGATGGCTTGAGGCCAGGAGTTCGAGACTAGCCTGGGCAACATAATGAGATCCTGCTACTACAAAAAATTTAGTAATTACTAGTCTGGAGGCTGAAGTGGGAGGATCGCTTGAGCCTGGGAGATTGAGGCTGCAGTGAGCTGTGATGATGCTACTGCACTCCAGCCTGGGTAACAAAATAAGAGTCTATCTCAAAATTATAATAATAAAAACTAGTAATAATAAGCCAGGCATGGTGGTATGCATCTATAGTACCAGCTACTCAGGAGGCTGTGATGGGAGGATCACTTGAGCCCAGGAGTTCGAGGCTACAGTGAGCTACGATCACGCTACTGCACTACAGTCTGGGCAACAGATTAAGACCCCATCTCAAAAAAACAAAAACAAAAAAACCAGCAGGCATCAGCTGATGAACAGATGAATGAAATGTATAATTATACTATGGAACACTATTCAGCCATGAAAAGGAATGGTGTACTGCTACATGCTAAAACATAGATGAATCTTGAAAACATGCCAAGTGGCTTAAGACCACACATTGTATCATTCCATTTATATAAAATATCCTGGCCGAGCGCGATGACTCATGCCTATAAGCCCAGCACTTTGGGAGGCTGAGGCAGGCAGATCACCTGAGATTAGGAGTTTGACATCAGCCTGGCTAACATGGTGAAACCTCATTTCTACTATAAAATGCAAAAACCAGCCAGGCCTGGTGATGCGAACCTGTAGTTCCAGCTACTCGGGAGGATGAGGCAGGAGAACTGCTTAGAACCTGGGAGGCAGAGGTTGCAGGGAGCCAAGATCACACCACTGCACTTCAGCCTAGGCAAGAAGAGTGAAACCCCGTCTCAAATAAATTAATTAATTTAATTAAATACCCAAAAAAGGCCTAACTATGGAGACAGAAAATAGACTAGTGGCTGCCTAGGGTGAGGGGATACAGAGTGACTGTTAATTAGTGCAAGGTTTCTTTTTAAAGTGATTAAAATGTTCTAAAATTAAATTATGGTGATGATTACACAACTCTGCAAATATACTAAAAAATGAGAATTGTATACTGTAAGCAGGTATGTACATTATATCTTCATAAAGTGATTTATGGTATGTAAATTATATCTTCATAAAGTGATTTAAAAAACAAAAAGACAAAAGAAATTTGGCATGCTAGTAAAATATAGTCTCCTATTGTCAAAGCATGCGTCATTTCCAACAAAGTATCTCTTCCCACATGCAAAAAAAATTACTATCACAGATAAAAGATACTCAGAGATAAAAGATGATACTGTATGCATGAAACAAGAATAGAATGTTGTTTTAAAAGAATATTCAGAAAATAAAACAAGGCAGAGCAGCGGCTCATGCCTATAATCTCAGCACTTTGGGAGGCCAAGGTGGGTGGAGATTGCTTGAGTCCAAGAGTTTGACACTAGCCTGGGGAACATGGCAAGACCCTGTCTCTAAAAAATAATCATTAAAAAATTAGCCAGGCATGATGATGCCTGCCTGTAGTCTCAGCTACTCAGGAGGCTGAGGCAGAAGAATTGCTTGAGCCCAGGAGGCAGAGGCTGTGATGAGCTGAGACAGCACCACTGCACTCCAGCCTGGGTGACAGAGCGACACCCAGTCTAAAAAAAATAAGTAAAAATAAAAACAAACTTGTGGAAATTAAAATGGTGTTAGAAAAATTTAAAACTCAACAGAAGGGTTAGAAAACAGATCTAAGGGCTGGGCACGGTGGCTCACACCTATAATCCCAGCACTTTGGGAGACCGAGGCGGGCAGATCACAAGGTCAGGAGTTTGAGACCAACCTGGCCAACATGGTGAAACCCTATCTCTACTAAAAATACAAAAATTAGCTGGGTGTGCTGGCACATGTCTGTAATCCCAGCTACTATGGAGGCTGAGGCAGTAGAATCTCTTGAACCTGGGAGGCAGAGGTTGCAGTGAGCAGAGATTATACCACCGCACTGCAGACTCAGCGACAGAGCAAGACTCTGTCAAGAAAGAAAGAAAGAAAAGAAAGAAAAGAAAAAGGAGAGGAGAAGAACCATCATGCACAGTAGATATGTGGTTTCCACATCACAGATAAATAAGCTAAAGCTCAGGGATG
>CAUYLG010011222.1:0-14244 GCA_963573385.1 Cacajao melanocephalus | reverse complement strand
GGAAGCAATTGGTAAGATCCCTGCTGCCACCGAGGATCCAGAGGAACAAACTGCATGTCATGGCCCATCAGGTTGTCTTAGCAACAGCATTCAAGTGCAGGGCAATACTGTCTGTGATGGTAGTGTTTTCACTTCTGACTTAATGTCTGACTGGAGCATCTCTTCATTTTCAACGTTCACTTCTCGTGATGAGCAAGACTTCAGACATGGCCTTGTGGCATTAGATGCCAACATAGCTAGACTCCCGAAGTCCTTAAGGACTGGTCTTCTGGAGAAATGAATTCAGAAGAAAAATCATCAAGTGCTTCTTTTTAAAACTATAATGACCTTATTGAATGTGTATTTTTCTTTAGTGAGATGATGTTTTTATATTATTAATTATGTGTGAAATAATAAATTGTACAAGTAATAAGTGTATTATTGGGATATGTTGACACTGAGGAGCTTATAAAAACGAGTCATCTTAAGAAGTTGACAACTGCTACAAGAAGCAAGTTGTAGATAACTAGGAAATTGTTTTAAGTAATGTTTTATTTCAGTACTTAGCAATTAGAGTTCTTTCATTAAGATGAACCTTCTGGGTTACGGGTATGGGTTCAAAGACTTCTGTGGTTGTCCTAAAAGATAATGGGAAAAGAATCTCTGGATGTAAGTTTTTCTCTTCAAACTAGAGTTTTTTTGTTTGTTTGTTTCAGTGTACTTGTTTTGTTTTTTTAAATAGCAAAGTGTTTTTATATGGGATGCTGTGTGCTACAGGCTACTGTTGTTGGTGACATATATAAACATTTATTTAAAGAGAAAAGTTACCAGTATCTACACCTCTTAAAAAACATTGATTGGTCTAAAAAAATATAGAGATAACATCCTAAGTTAACATATAGCTTCTTAAAACTTGGGCACTTTTATCTGTTTTTATCCCAAACGCATGTTTTAAGGCCTTTAAAGAATAGTCAGACTGATAAAGATGTGCTCACAGATAAGCTATAGTTTGGGAAATTTGTTTTCTTTTAAATAAGAAATGTTCGTTTTTGTCCTTTTATTTGAACATGATGGAATTTGTAAATCTTGGCATTGGTTGTAATGCTACCTTTTGGAACAATTTTTTTTTTCAGCTTGTTAGCTGAGAATATTCTCTATTCTGTAAATAATGTGGAGTAGGACGACCTAGAAGAGACTAAACTTCATTTGGATCTTGAAGAATACATAAGATTTGGGTAATCCTGTGAACAGCTTTACATGTTTCCCCCTTATAAAGTCAGTATCATCAAAATGTGGGGATTGAATTTAGTATATTAGGATGGTGGTAGACCAACATGACTGAAATAGAGGCGGGGAGGGGGTAGTAATAATAAATGGAAAAAACACAATTAGAAGATTTGGGTCAGTTGTGGAATGTCTTGAGCTCCAGGCTGAGGAGTATCCGTTAAACATGAAGTCATTGGAGTGTTTGGGTATCTTTGGTGGTGGTGGTTTTGTTTGTTTGTTTGTTTTTTTTCAATTGAGAGTTACCAGGTGAAGTTGGGTATTCTTAAAATGTCATAGAGTGATAGTAAATAGGAAGGGTTAGAGGAGGGAGAGACTGGAGACCATTTAGAAAGCTGTT
The DNA here is from genome assembly GCA_963573385.1 of Cacajao melanocephalus. NCBI lineage: Eukaryota > Metazoa > Chordata > Mammalia > Primates > Pitheciidae > Cacajao > Cacajao melanocephalus. The sequence continues at coordinate 12,641 of CAUYLG010011222.1, read as the reverse complement.
GCCATAGTCCAGACATTGATAATCCTTTGGCAATAAAAGTGAAAAACGAGAGACAAATTGAAGAACATTTTTCAGTCAGCTGGGTGACTTAATAGTAACTGAAGGGGATAGAAAAAGATGACTCCAAGGTTTTCAGTTTAATCAGTTTGAGACACACTGAGCAATGTCTAAAATGAAAAATCTTAGTTAAGTTCCAAGTTGTCTTGATTAGAATAAAAAGGGGAAGAGAGTGTCCATTTTCAGTTCTCGTCTTTAAATCATCTCAGCAGGGGTCGGCATTACTGCCTCCTGATCTCAGGAGGGTCAGGCTGGCCCCATATCCCAGCCCTCTCACAGCCTTTTCAGATGCCCCAGAGTGCAAAAAGCATACTAGTGGATCTCCAGAGTGTTCTCTAACCTCTGACAGACTGAAATTTGTGTCTCCTGATAGGTATTGAGCATGAAATGAGAAAGAACCATCCTCTAGCATTTTGTCACTGTTTTACTGTCTTTGATCTGTGGAGGTAATATACAACCCTTCACAATGAATTTAGTATTTGTGAACACCATTGAAGATAACGGGTAGAACCTGATGCTGTTGGACCAAGTGTAGAGATCCTAGGGGCAGGGCTAAAGAACCAAAGAAGTACTTAGCACATGTTCTTCCCTTACTCCCACCACTCTTGGAGTTTAGTAAATCTTTCAGAAACCTTTACTTTTCACTGAGGGTCGCATTTTACTTGTCAAGTGCCTTAAAAGTGACAAAGGCCTGCTCCAACCACATGGAAAGTAGGGCAGCATTGTAAAACCTGCTTAGGTAAAAAGGGCATGCAGCTTCATCACAACTGACCAAGTAGGTATCAGGTGCTCACATTCTCTCAGCTAGACTCATTCACTCAGCGAATGAAATGAAAGCCCTAATATGTGCCAGTTACTATTATAGGCTCTGAGAAGACAGCAATAAACAAGACAGACATTCCCTGTCCTTAAAGAGCTTATGAAATGTGGGACACAAGCAAAGGAACATATAGTAAGTTCTGTGAAGAAAAATAAAGCAAGGTAAGGGAACAAAGAGTGACAGCATTGGCTTAAGTTTTTATTACTAGAGTAACAGGCCCCATCTCAAAAATTATGTTTAAGGGTCCAGAATTTAGCAACCATTAGGGAAAGTTGAGTTTGATTTGTAAGATAACACTCCCTTAATCATTTTTCAAGTGTTAGTTCTAGATTTCCTTCTGCTTGGAATTGCTTAAACGTGGGTTCTAAGACTATAGCATACATTAACACACACACTGCAAAGCCCCTTAACTTTTCTGAATGTATTAATATTACCACTCGTAGAGAACCGGGCACTATTTTATTTAAAGCTGTTGTCTTGAGCTAACCCTCCCATAGAATTACCAGAGATGATGATATCTTAGACTTCTGAAGGGTTTTAAAAGTTAACTTTTTGAAAGGACTATAGAAATGATCTCACGGTTACACCTAAAGAAGAAAACTGTTCTACAGTGATACCTACTACTAGATACCTACTACTGGAAGATCCCAAGCACACCAGGGGTATTGCTTTTGCCTGGACTGCCTTTTGCCCAAGCTCCACCTGACAAATTTTTATTTGTCCTTGAAACCCGTAATACTGCTTCTGTACCTTGTATATACTTCTAGTGATGCCTTTATCAGTATCCACATCAGCCTTTCCTACCCTCTACTCTTCTGGAGGACAGGGACCAGGATTGATTCATTTTCAACTGCCCTCATGACCCTTGGTGACTATCATATAGTTTGTTATCTAATCATTATTGTTGAACTTAACTAAATCTCTGTAGATGGTCACCTAGGCATAACTTGATTTTCTGTTGTTGTTAAGTTCATGAAACAGCTTGTTAATAGCTTTATTACACACAGCTAAGCTCCTAACATTAGCCTCCCTGTACCTTTTATTCTTTATTCAGTTACTAACTTCTGAAACCAAATTCACTTACTGGCAAACATTCACACACTGCAGCTTATGCTGTGGAGAAGCCACAGATTCTTAAATATTTAGGACAGAAACTTTGTTTTTAACCATGACACTAGTGCAGAGTAATCGATCCCACCAGCCTACCTCACCAATTTTTGGGAGGGATGAATGTAAGCAAAGCACTGGAAAACTCCAGGGCACTATACAGTCTGTGACTTACGATATTTAAAGAGTCCTCACCATCTGGCTTGCCCTCTTCCAATGTCCACCAGTTTGTCAGTGAGTCCCTCAAAATTTAAGTCCAGCGATGAACTCCAGATGTGATCTGATCCAAGTGGACTGCAGTTAGATTGTCATTGTCTGTAATCTTATAGCAGTTTTAAAATGGACAAAGGTTGAGCTGACTGTCTTAGCCATCACACTGCAGATCATGTTAGGGCTGTAGTTAGTGTCCCGATAATATTTATATTGTTATTCTCGGTGTTGAGTGGCACCATGTTAGGGCAGCTGGGGCAGTAAGTCGTGGAGGCCGTTTCCATCTAGCTAGAAATGAGCATTTCCTCAAAGACTAAGGTTCTAACTAGATAAGTGGTCTCAACTGCTTCTAAAGGAAGAGCTCAAGTTGACCACAGACTCTCAATGCTTGTTCTCCTTGAACCCAGGTCTGCCTTTAGAGGCCATGAATAATGAAACATGAAAACTAGCATGTGGAAACTGAAACCAAACATATTTAAAGATACTTGCTCAAGGCCACACACCAAAACCTTAACCAGATATTGTGATTCTCAGTTGCCTTTCTTCATTATGTTGTCTCCCTGATGACAGCTAAGTTTCATTACCACTTGAACCTTTGGGGCTCCAAAGCTGTTACCAGAACCTAACTCTAGGCCATTCTTTCTCTACTAGCATGGTCTAATAATAAGGAATTCCCTCGGGGATTTATTGTGAGGATTAACTAAAATCACATGTGAAAATGTTTTGCAAACTACAAACATTAAGTGGATGATAATGATTACTAGTTACATGTAGTTGGTCTATGTGTATGTATGTGTGTGTGTGTACTATAATAGACAATGTTTTACTTTCGCTTTATTAAAGGCACACAGTATTCTTAAAATCTGTTTAGCATGTGGCATAATGCTAGTAAAACAATTTCCCCACCTGTCACTTGGCCAATTCCATCAAAAATCATTACTTAAAACTCATTTTAAAGTAGATGGGTTTTTCTCCCATCTACACTGGCATCCAGAGTGAGCTCTGACATTTCCAGGACCCTAGCACTATCTTCTGCTCAGCCCAAGGGTAAGAGGGCTCATATCTCCACAGAAATCTCGAGAAGACATGGAGAAGAACACAAACTATCCAAGAGGAAAGCTCAGTCCCTTTTGGAGCAAGAGACTTACACGTTTGTTCAAATCTATAACAAGAAATGTTGTCAGCCGCTCAGTAGGGAGCACACGGCCAAGGTACATATTTTCATCCCACCATCCTTTCCAGATTATTTTGCACTTGGCTGTGAGCTCTAGGCCCAGAGTGGGGTAAGAGACCAGATTCAAATATTTTAAAAGTAAGCAGCTCCAAAACAAGCAGAACAGAACTTCTTGGAGGGTAGTAGTTTGTTTGAGGTTTGGCAAGAAGAAAGTAGTAAAGGAAAAATAATTTTCAAACCCAGAGCCTCAATGGATTAAGAGAAAATCTTTTCCCTTTTTTTTTTATGTCAGTCAATATGATTAGACTTGTCATCTTAGGATAAAGAGATGGAGCGATAGAAGATGAGACAAAAACTAGAGCAAACCAGTAAATCACATTTGAAAAAATAGGTTTTCACTATTTAGAGCAGTGAGCTATATTCTAACACCCACCCCTCCACCACAAAGCTCGTGATCATTGTTTCACTAGAGACTCAGTCCACTGTCCCCACCTCTTCCCTCCCCATGTCCCAACCAGTCTACAAATCTGTCTGGTCAGATTGTTAAAACAATGGATGACAAAACACTTAAAGCAACTTCTCTCAACTCCTAACATACCCAGAAAGAGTATGATAATTTAAATTATAGTTTTGTATTAAATCTTTGACCTAAATTTGAGAAAATGTCATGGTATATTATTGATTAATATAAAACACTTAAACAGGCAATGATATTTTGAGTTGGTGGGAAAGTTCACTTGAATAACATGGGGCATTAGAAGAGCAAGAGCAGTGGATCAAGAGTCAGGTGACCTAGTGACTCTGTCTTTATGTGTTACGTGACCTTCATTCATTTACAGTGTATTAGTTCTCTTGCTGTGTGCTACATACTGAGCATTTAAAGATAAATAAGACAGTGTGCCTTTGAAGGGCCTAGAGCCTCGGTACCTCCCAAATGAGGAGATATGACCTCAAAGACTCTCCAGCTCAAAATGCTGAATTTTCCAAGAAGAAAGATTGCAACAGCAAAGGCACTAGCCACACGGCTCCGGTAATGTCCTCCTACCGTGTTGGTATCTTACAGAATTTTAGCTTTGGGTTGCTCTTCCTTTTTCACTTTCTTTCCTTCTTTCTTTCGTACTAATATCATGGGTACTCTCCACATTTATTTTTCTTCTTATTTTTATTTCGAAGAGTATCTTTGTGTGGAAACTCTGAGTACTTGAACATTTTTACTTTACCCTCACATTTAAATTAAATAATTTACACTGGTTTTTAATGTAAGGATGGTAATGTAAAGTTGCCCCTTTCCCCGGTTTTGCAGAAACCAAGAGGAGTACAACTCCATTTGCAGGGGAAACAAGGAGCGAGCTCTAAAACCAAACCACAAAATAGCTAGAAAGACTGAAAACACGAGATACCAAGCAGGAATGCATAGGAGAGGAAACAGTGGATGCTGTGGTTTCAGATAGCAGAAAAGCCTAGCAGACTATGTTTCTCAAAGATGAACAGTTTACCCAGAGGTGAAAAGGGTTTTTTGTTTTGTTTTTGTTTTTGCTTTTTTGTGAGACAGAGTCTCACTCTGTTGCCAGTCTGGAGTGCAGTGGCGCGATCTTGGCTCACTGCAAACTCCACCTCCCAGGTTCAAGTGATTCTCCTTCTTCAGCCTCTCAAGTAGCTGGGCCTACAGGTGCGCACCACCACACCTAGCTAATTTTTGTATTTTTAGTAGAGATAGGTTTTCACCATGATGGCCACGATGGTATCAATCTCTTGACGTCGTGATCCGCCCGCCTTGGCCTCCCAAAGTGCCGGGATTACAGGCGTGAGCCACTGCGCCCAGCCAAAAAGCATTTTTTGAAAAAATTATTATAATTTTTTATTGATGAAGTCTCGCTCTGTTGCTCAGGCTGGAGTACAGTAACATGATCATAGCTCACTGTAACCTCAAACTCCTGGGTTCAAGGCATTCCCCTGAATAGCTGAGATTGCAAGAGTGTGCCACCAGGCCCACCTAATTTTTTTCTTTTTCTTTTTTTTTTTCTTTTTTTTTTTAAAGATGGGGTTTCACCATGATGGCCAGGCTGGTCTTGAACTCCTGACCTCAGGTGATCCACCCACCTCAGCCTCCCAATGTGCTAGGATTATAGGCGTGAGCCACCGCGATTTTTAAAAAAATTTTTTTGTGGAGACGGAGTTTCACCATGTTACCCAAGCTGGTCTTGAACTCCTAGGCTCAAACAGTCCTCATGCCTTTAGCCTCCCAATGTGCTGGGATCTCAGGTGTGAGCCACCATGCCCAGCCAGGAAAAGTTTTGAATCCTTAGTTTGTAACAGTGGGGAGAGGATCCATGGGCTTTACATATATTGTGTGTGTTTGGAGGTGGGGAGCCTATTCCCAAGTAGAAGAATAAACACCAAACAAGTGAATGCATAAAGCTCTGAATATTAAGGAAAATTCCAGTCCTCCTTACAAACCTTCTGCAAATAGCTGATCCAAGAAAACTTTCCTTAACTGCTTCAAAAAAAGTCATCAAGAAAGACTAGCAGAGGATCTATACTAAAGTATTTTTAGGACATAGGGGGAATAAATAGAAAAATAAGACGGTAAACTAAAAACACTTAGGAAAACATTGCCATCAAGTAGACAAAACTTGTGATTAAGTATTTGATCATGAATGTTTATAACTGAATGAAACAGCTATTTATTGAAACCAAGAGCACTGAGCAAAGAAGCCAGAGCCTAGGGCCAAGATGATGTGATAACAGGAGGAGATGAGGCAGGAATTGGCAGAACTTAGAGAAAAAATGGAAGGAAACATTAGACCGTCTCAGAAATGGAGGCAAAATTGAATGTAAGTCAAGGTAAAATAAATTAAACATAATAGTTTTGATACAAAATTCTAAGTTCAAACTTGTCTTCCTTCAGTATTTTACTTGCTACACCATTGCCTCCCAGCTTTAAGCATGGCTACTAAGAAATCTGTCATGGAGCAGATCCTTGTTGCTTTGTAGGTGACATAATTTTCCCCTCTAGAAAACTGTAGAATTTTCTCTGGCTTTGATCATCTTAATTTCACTCTAATGAGTGTAGGAGGTTTTGGTCTTTAATGTCTCCTGCTAATACTCTGTGAGCTGCTTAAATCAGTGGTCTTGCATATTTTTCTAATTCTGGAAAATTTCAGTCATCACTTCTTTAAATATTTTCTCCTTCTACTTTGTTTTTCTCTCTCCTTTGATTTCTATTACACTTCCATTTGAAATTTTCATGTCTCCTAACTTTCTTTTTCCATTTCTTTGTCTATTCTTAACTCTTCTGGAGGAAATTTCCTGATGTGATCTTACATCTCATTCATTGGTTTTTCATCTATCCCTATTTTGCAAATAAATTCATTTTTTGAGTTCTAAATTTCATCTATTATATTATTCATAGTTTGTTTTTTTATGATTGCCTTCTCCTGTTTCATATTTCCAATACTCTCCTTTATCTTGTTAAATGTGTTTATTATGTGTATTTTAAATTCAGGTCTGTCTGGTCCATTGATTCTGATCCTTTTAGCATGGACTGTTAAGCATGTCCACCTGGCTTATATCATTATTTTCCCCCGTGAGCTTACATTACCTTGGGGAATATCAGCTATCTGGACAGATGATGTATACCTGGGAAAGGAGACTGAAATCCAGACTCCAACTTAGACCCTTCTGATGAGTTATTGAGTATACGTGATGTGGGGTGATGGTTGTAGTGATAGGAAATACGCTTTAGAGTAATGACTTCTATTATTTCACTCTGGGTTTGATCATTCCCTGTTTCCTGTGTCTTTTTTTTCCCCCTGAGCTCTGCTCATTTTCAAGAGCTTCCTCCCATAGAATCAGGACAGAGGTTAGGCCTGCTCAGGGGTCAAGACATTCTTCTGCACCTGTTGTTAGCTACTCTTCAAGTCCTGCTCTAAGGAGATTCAAATACTCAGTGGCACTGGCCTGGTACTGCTCCTCTGCCCCCCAGAAGTGAGAGGTGAGCAGTGACTCACTCGGAACAATGTGGAGGAGAGAAGAAAATGCAGGGAGCATGCTGTCCCCAGCCCATCTTCTGCCTCACCACCTTGTATTTTAGGCTGACATTTCCTATATACCCACTGGTAACCAGTCACTTCCTGTCTCCCCAAAGCTTTCTCAGTGGTTCTATAGTATATTCTGTTATCCATTATTAACCTGCCTGTCACTTCCATAGCATTTCCATGGTGGGTTCTAAAAGACCAGCAACCCAGGTTCATTCGCCATCTTGTGCTCCCCACTAATGTGTAGTGTTACCTCTGTGTCACTCACCTAGTTCCCCTTTATCTGTGGGTATGTTTATTCTCTCTTTCTCTCATCTGTTTTACCTGTTTTATCTGTCTCTGTGCAATACCATACTTTTAACTGTTGCAGATTTATAATGTCTTCATATCTGATCAAATGATCCTTTCTCCTCCTATTCATCTTCAAATTGTCTTTATCTATGCTGGGACCTTTAATCTTCTGTGTGAAGGACCAATTGGTCAAATTCTGTGACAAGTTCTCTTGAGATTTTATTAGAATTGCTTAGAATTTATAGGTTAATTTGGAGAATTGCCATTTTTATTATATTGAAACCTCCAACCCATTCATCCTATATAATGCTACATTTACTTACTCCATAAAGATCTTGTTAAACTTTTATAGAATGTATTCTTAAGTACCTTATAGCTTTTGTTACAATTGCATATCCCAGGGTGGTTTTTGTTTTTTGCTTTTTTTCCACAATGAAAAGACCTTTAATTTGTTCCTGATCGTATAAAAGTAAATCCCACCTGAAACCCCACCATCATGAGATTAACGACTTGGTTATCCTTTTAAGCATTTTTTACACATACACATAAAAATACACAAGTAATTCTACATATATATGGATCATATCATGCTTGCTATTTTCATCAACACCTTCTCTCTCCACCTTCTCTCCTCATACGAGTCCCTTTCCCACGCTCTAGCCACACACCTGTAACCTGTCTTCATAACCTAATGGGTGACCATCAGTGTTTTCTCCATGCTCATGAAGTCGTAGAGGTCCATGATTTATATAGACTTCAGAGAGAGCTGGTCATTGTTTCGTAAAAAATGGGATCATATTTTACTTCTCTGTATTTTGATTTTCTGACTTAGAAGCACCTTAGGGAAGTCCCTCTAGATGACTAGGAAGTCATCTAGTATGGATCTAATTTATTCTCTTCAATGGCTAGTTGGTATTCCATGATATGGAGATATATAATGCACAATTCATTCAACCATTTTGTTCATTCATATGTAAAAGAAAATAGCTATTTTAAGTAGAAAGAGATTTAATGTAGGGAATTTGGGACTTAAAAAATCACTGGAGGGAATTATGCCCTCAACAATCTCACAGGCCTTTCTCTCCAAGAGAATTGCTGTCTCTGTCACATTCCAGAAGCTTCTGTTCCAGCTGCTGGCTTCAGAATCACACTACCTTAGCTGCGACTTGAGGATCGGGAGGCTACCGCAGGAACTTTTTACTCCAGACCTACATTGTGTCTGTCAGATCTGCACTGGTGCATCTGGAAAGATTACATCACAATCTAAAGTCCTAGCTTTGAGGCAGGCTTGGAAATAGGTCTTTAGCTTTCCAGCCTCTGCAAAATAGAAAGACACGCAAGAAAGGGGTTAACTAAAGGGAGAGTGGGCCAATCTACGAAATCTATTGCTGTGAGCATTCACTTGTTTCCAGTTTGGGGTTTCCTATGAACACTGTCACACAATTGCCATATAACCTCATGTGTCTGTGTCTACTGTTATTTCTTAAAAAATAGTCCCAGAAGTAGAACTGCTGAGCCAAAAGATATATTTTTAAAAATAGATCTTGCCAAATTGCCTTCTAAAAAGGTTGTAACACTTTACACTTCTGCTAGAAATGTGTGAAAATTTCCTTCATATATACCACCAGCAAAAAGCAATAGATGCTGTGGCGTGTCGTGTTGTGTGTGTATGTGTGTGTGTGTGTGTGTGTGTGGTGTGTATTTGAAAAATAATGCTTTTCATAATGGAGAATTTCAAGCATGCACAAAAAAGGCAAATAGTCTAGTAAACTCCCATGTGTCCATTAGCCAGCCCAGTAACCATGGCCAAACCTGCCCCATTCAATTCCTTCTGTTTCATTTTATTTTAAAAGGAGTTCCTGATGCCTTATTATCTCATCCATAAATATAAGTATAAATGTATTTCTAAAACACAGGAACAGAAAACCAAATAAGACATGTTCTCAGTCATAAGTGGAAGTGGAATGATGAGAGCACATGGACATAGGAAGGGGAACATCACACACCAGGGCCTGTCAGGGGTGAGGGGAAAGGGGAGGGAGAGCATTAGGACAAATATCTAATGCATGCAGGGCTTAAAACCTAGACGATGGTTGATAGGTGTGGCAAACCACTGTGGCACATATATACCTATATAACAAACTTGCACATTCAACACATGTATCCCAGAACTTAAAGTAAAAATTTTTTAAAAAGATAAGCACAATATTATTATATAAAAAAATTAACAATAATTATTAATTAAATATTTAGCTGTTGTTTACATCTTATTTGAGGTACACAAATAAAGGTACACAAATTGCAAATGATTAGTCTTTTATCTCCTTTAACAAATCATCTCCCCTGCCATATTCTTTTTTCCCCATAAAATTTATTTGTTGAAGGAACCAAGTTTTTGGTGCTGTAAAGCTTCCCACAGTCTGAATTTTGGAAGCTGCTTTCCTATGTTGTAGTGGAAGATTTTCCTCATCCTTATTGCCTATGAATCAGTAATGGACTCTAAAAGCTTGATCCGATTCAGGTTTGACTTTTATGGCAAGAAGAATTCAAAGGCAGTGACTGTTTCTCCATCGGGAGTCACATAATGTTTGGTTGTCTCTCTCTCTCTGTGCTGTTAGCAACCACTGATGCTTGGTACCCAGATTTATTAGTTCATTAAGATTACAAAATGGTGACAGTCTAAATTTGCTCTTTTACATTTATGAGGTGTACTGTCCATAAAGAAAAACTTTTTCACCTTTGCTGTTTGGTTACCCAATGGCATAGTTCATATAAATAAGGCAACATAAATGCTTGATTCTTTCCCATTATTTACCAGTTTTCAATATAACATATTGATTCCCTAGCATCCTTTAATGGTGACTGGGTTTTTTAGTATCATTATGAAGTAATGGATTAAACTTCTTTGATGTGTTTCAATCCATTGCAGTTATGATTTTCATTGATACTTACATTGTCCCATATTTGATCATTGGAAGCTTTATTATGACTGTTATGTTTGCCAGTATGATGGGTGTTAAGTGATTTTTTATTACTTTCATTTTTATTTTTCTGATTTCTAGTGAACTTCAATCATATTCATGTTTGTTGGGCCTTTTGGTACTAGTCATTAGTGAGTTGTTTGTATCCTTTGCACAATTTTCTAATCAGTTGTTGGTCATCATCTTATCAGTTTTTAAGGGTGCTTTGTATAGAAAGTGATCCTTTGTATGAATATAGTAGCACAAACGTTTTTTCAGACATATTGACTGCTATTAACTTTTTTCTTTTTTTTATTGTACTTTAGGTTCTGGGGTACATGTGCAGACCATGCAGGATTGTTGCATAGGTACATACATGGCAATGTGGTTTGTTGCTTCCATCCCCCTGTCACCTACATCTGGCATTTCTCCCCATGTTATCCCTTCCCGACCTCCCCAACCCCCAGCTGTCCCTCCCTTGGCCCCCGAAACAGACCCCAGTGTGTGATGCTCCCCTCCCTGTGTCCCTGTGTTCTCATTGTTCAACACCCACCTATGAGTGAGAACATGCAGTGTTTGATTTTCTGTTCTTGTGTCAGTTTGCTGAGAATGATGGTTTCCAGATTCAGCCATGTCCCTACAAAGGACATGAACTCATCATTTTTTATGGCTGCATAGTTTTCCATGGTGTATATGTGCCACATTTTCCTTTTCCAGTCTATTGTCGATGGGCATTTGGGTTGCTTGCAGGTCTTTGCTATTGTAAACAGTGCTGCAGTGAACATACATGTGCATGTGTCTTTATAATAGAGTGATTTATAATCCTTTGGGTATATACCCAGTAATGGGATTGCTGGGTCAAATGGAATTTCTATTTCTAGGTCCTTGAGGAAGTGCCACACTGTCTTCCACAATGGTTGAACTAGTTTACACTCCCACCAACGGTATAAAAGTGTTCCTATTTCTCCACATCCTCTCCAGCATCTGTTGTCTCCAGATTTTTTAATGATTGCCATTCTAACTGGCATGAGGTGGTATCTCAATGTGGTTTTTATTTGCATTTCTCTAATAATTAGTGATGATGAGCATTTTTTCATGTGTTTGTTGGCCTCATATATGTCTTCTTTTGAAAAGTGTCTGTTCATATCCTTCGCCCACTTTTGGATGAGTTTGTTGGATTTTTCTTGTAAATCTGTTTTAGTTCTTTATTCTGGATATTAGCCCTTTGTCAGGTAGACTGCAAAAATTTTTTCCCATTCTGTTGGTTGCCAGTTCACTCTAATGATTGTTTCTTTTGCTGTACAGAAGCTCTGTAGTTTAATTAGGTCCCATTTGTCTATTCCGGCTTTTGTTGCCAGTGCTTTTGGGGTTTTAGTCATGAATTCCTTGCCTATGCCTATGTTCTGAATGGTTTTGCCTAGGTTTTCTTCTAGAGTTTTTATGGTGTTAGATCTTATGTTTAAGTCTTTAATCCATCTGGAGTTAATTTTAGTGTAAGGTGTCAGGAAGGGGTCCAGTTTCTGCTTTCTGCACATGGCTAGCCAGTTTTCCCAACACCATTTATTAAAAAGGGACTCCTTTACCTATTGCTTATTTTTGTCACGTTTGTCAAAGATCAGATGGTTGTAGATGTGTGGTGTTGCCTCCAAGGCCTCTGTTCTGTTCCATTGGTCTATATCTCTGTTTTGGTACAAGTACCATGCTGTTTTGATTACTGTAGCCTTGTAGTATAGTTTAAATTCAGGTAGCATGATGTCTCCAGCTTTGTTCTTTTTGCTTAGAATTGACTTGGCTATGCAGGCTCTCTTTTGGTTCCATATGAAGTTTAAGGTGTTTTTTTCTGGGTCTGTGAAGAAGGTCAATGGTAGCTTGATGGTGATAGTGTTGAATCTATAAATTACTTTGGACAGTATGGCCATTTTCACAATATCGATTCTTCCTAACCATGAGCATGGAATGTTTTTCCATCTGTTTGTGTCTTCTCT
>CAUYLG010011217.1:0-18436 GCA_963573385.1 Cacajao melanocephalus | reverse complement strand
GTGTGAGATGGTATCTCAATGTGGTTTTGATTTGCATTTCTCTAATGACCAGTGATGATGAGCATTTTTTCGTATGTTTGTTGGCCTCATCTATGTCTTTGTAAAGTGTCTGTTCATATCCTTTGCCCACTTTTGAATGGGTTTGTTTGTTTGTTTCTTGTAAATATGTTTTAGTTGTTTGTAGATTCTGGATATTAGCCCTTTGCAGATGTGTAGATTGCAAAAATTTTTTCCCATTCTGTTGGTTGCCAATTCACTCTGATGACTGTGTCCTTTGCTGTACAGAAGCTCTGGAGTTTAATTAGATCCCATTTGTCTATTTTGGCTTTTGTTGCCATTGCATTTGGTGGTTTTGCCATGAAGTCCTTGCCTATGCCTATGTCCTGAATGGTTTTGCCTAGGTTTTCTTCTAGGGTCCTTATGGTGCTAAGTCTTAAGCTTAAGTCTTTAATCCATCTGGAGTTAATTTTAGTGTAAGGTGTCAGGAAGGGGTCCAGTTTCTGCTTTCTGCACATGGCTAGCCAGTTTTCCCAACACCATTTATTAAACAGGGAATCCTTTCCCCATTGCTTGTTTTTGTAAGGTTTGTCAAAGATCAGATGGTTGTAGATGTGTGGCGTTGCCTCCAAGGCCTCTGTTCTGTTTCATTGGTCTATGTCTCTGTTTTGGTACCAGTACCATGCTGTTTTGATTACTGTAGCCCTGTAGTATAGTTTGAAATCAGGGAGTGTGATGCCTCCGGCTTTGTTGTTTGCTTAGCATTATCTTGGCTATGCGGGCTCCTTTGGTTCCATATGAAGTTAAAGGTGTTTTTTTTTTTTCTCTCTCTGTCCTAGGCTTCAGGCACAAATGTGAAAACTGTACGTATTAATTTAAGACAGAAAGTGGAAAGAACTAGCTGTGATGTAGGAGAGGCCTGAAGCCTGGAAAAAGACTTACAGCTTCTTTGCTGTCACCTCTGAGGATTGCCTGGGAAGCTACAGAGGTTCTCTCTATACGAATGAGGTAAATGAAGCCATCTTACTTGATTAAAGGTGATGAAACTTACATGACCCTGAGATCTCCCAGGTCTAACTCCCTCTTTTCCATATTTAACTTGAGTTGTCAGTGAACCATCCTGCCAGAGTTAGTTTGGATATGGAGAAATAAATGGAGTTAGATAAAAAGCATTTACACTTTCTACCATTAATGAAATAGACTACATACGACCAAATTAATTCAATCTATGTCTTAATGGATACAGACAAAAAGCAAGAGACCTGTCAGAGTGAGTTTTATGATACAAAACTGAATAGATAGATGTCCTTGGGTAGTCCAACATGTCTGAGGCAAACTGGGTCAGAACTGTTATCTTGGAAGCCCATTCAAATAGCTTGGTAAGGTATATGAGGTCTGTTCTGTTGGAAGCTTCAGAGAGATTAACAAGTATAAAAATGCACAGCTGTAATTCAGATTTAACAATGAAAATGTGTATGGGAAAATTACACATAGTCTGGGATGGAGCGTGGGTAAGGGATCAGGGGTACTCAAACGATGTAAGACTGGATCTAGAATGCTGGGGTTTGTGATTTTATACTTCGTGAGTATAAACAATGTTGCTATAAGAATTTAAAATTAAAAAAACAAAAAAAGATGAGTTAAGGGTGCCAATGAATTAGATGTTAATGTTAGTTAAAAATTAAGGAGGAAGGATGACACATATTTATTAAGTACCCTTAATAAATATGTTAAGTTCTTCAAATATATTGCTTCAAAATAATCCTATGAGTTAGAGGATATTGTACCCACTTTAATGACGAAGAAACCAAAGATCAGGGAGGTAAGGCTAATTGCCCAAAGATACAGAGTAGTAATTGGCAAACCCAGGTTTGAAGATAGAGCTCCCTGACTCCGAAGTTCATGCTCTTCTTTAGTATATTTAGTGATTCTTTAAGGATGAGTGCATTTGGGTGTGCACACAGAGAAGAAAGAGCTAAAAGAAAATTGTGTTTAAAAGGGCTAACAGTCTGAATAGTTAAGACTTAAGAATGTGAGCAGCAATGAGATCCTAGGCTAGTGCTGCTAATGACAAGGAACATGGGGGAAGAATTAAGTCATGTTTTTTGAACAGTGATTGTAAACTGGTGTCCCATTGGTCAGATCCAGCTAGCACACATTTCGTTTGGCCTGTACAGTATTTTTAAGAATATCAAGTTAATTGTCAGTATTTAAAAAGATATTTTTTCACATAAAAAGTCTGGTTTTAGCTTCTCCCCCTACCAAAATACAATATGGCAACATGGGGCCTGCACTCTTGTATGGCAAAATTAGCTGAAGCCAAGTTGCTCCATACATTGGGTATTTGCTCTCCAGTTTCCCAGAGTCTCCAGTACATGCTACACTTGGGCAGCTTCACTCATCAGGTTACCTGACTAGCCCTTGTAAACATTGTCATTTATGACTGATAGTTTAGATGATTACAGTGAATGGCTCTTTGCTTTCTTTGAAGAAGATGCCATCTTCTTGGGGAAGTGGCAGAGAAAGTAGGGAAAGACATTTTTCATAAGGTGACTCAAAGTGCTGAAATGTCTGTGTGGCTCATTTGACTGATGTTTGAAAGGAGTTGGAACCATTGTGATGTCAGCCATCAGCCTAGCTGAAGGTTGACATGTTCTTTGATTGTTCAGTCATTTGGGTACTGGAGTGGGGGTACTGTAATTTTTTCTTGTTTGTTTGTAATTTAGGGTTAAATTGTCATCAGCTTTTAGTTACTAACTAGAGAAGACAGTGAAGGCATCCAGGGTCTTAGGTAAGGTAGACCTCAAGGTACCAATGGTAGGGTCTGTCATCCATTGCAAAGAATCTGTTGTAGTTAGAGGTGTTACTGTGTTCCTGAAAGGCAGGCAGTAGCCTAGCAATAATAAAAGTATTAGGAGAAAGGTTGCCAAACTGTTAGGTGTTGAGGTGTAATGTGGAAAATAAAGCAGTGATCCAGCAGGAAGCTTGTTCATTTTTTTAAAAAAGTAAGTTTACTGAGGAACTTGTATCTAGAACTATTGCAACTCAATAACAAAAAGAAAACTAACTGAATCTGAAAATAGATCAATGATTTGTATAGACATTTCCCCAAAGAAGATATACAAATGGCTAATAAACTCATAGATATTCAACATTGTTAGTCATCACGGAAATGCTAATCAAACCCACAATAAGATACCACTTCACACTCAAGGCTATAAGATGCCTATCATAAAAAAGAGAATAACCGGTGTTGCTGAGGATATGGAGAAATTAGAATTTTCATTCATTGCTGATGGGAATATATAATGATGTAGCAGCTTGGAGAACAGTTTGCTAGTTCCTCAAAAAATTAAACATGCAACTACTATATGACCCCACAATTCCATTCCCAGGTATACTTAAGAAAAATGAAAACATATATCCACATAAAAATACATACTTGAATACTCACAGCAACATTATTCATACTAACCAAAAAGTGAAAACAATGCCAATGTCCATCAACAGACAAAAGGATAAACAAAATGTGATATATCCATACACTGGAATATCATTCAGCCATAAAAAGGAATGAAGTACTGATATATACTACAATGTGGATGATCCTTGAAAATTTTATTCTAGATAAAGGAAGCCAGAAAAAAACATGTCGTATGAATTTGTATAAATGAAATGTCCAGAATAGGCAAATCTGTAGACAGAAAGTACATTAGTGGTTGCCCAAGGATTAGGGGAATGGTTTGGAGGTAATGGAACCATTGTGATGTCAGCCATCAGCCTAGCTGAAGGTTGACATGTTCTTTGATTGTTCAGTCATTTGGGTACTGGAGTAGGGGGCACTGTACTTTTTTCCTGTTTGTTTGCAATTTAGGGTTAAATTGTAAGCAGCTTTTAGTTACTGGGAATGGGGAATGACTATTTATAAATATAAGATTTCATCTGGACATGATTAGAATGTTCTAAAACTAAATAGGTTGATGGTTGCACGTCTCTGTGAATATATGAAAAGCCATTGAAATCTACACGTTACATGAGTGAATTCCATAGTATGTAAATTGTATCTCAAAAAAGGTATTAAAATAAATTTACAGAAGATATAACTGCCTGCATTGCATTGTTGGCCAAACTTGGAACAAGAGAAAAAAATTCAAGAGATTTCTGTTTTTTACTGGATTTTCCACTTTTTTTTTAACTCCCATAAAGGCCCTTAGGTCAGTGTCCCATAGAAATTTAGCTTAAGTCTTTAAGTTAATGAAGAAGGCTGAAGATAATTCCTCAGCACGATGGTTCTATTGATATCATAGGTGCTTAAAAATTTCTCTGGCTTTAGTGTTCATTTGCACATTTGTATATTTGCATCTACTATAGTTCACTCTCCTCAATGTATCTGATCTCTTTCTGAGTATGGTTGAAGAATACTATTGAATACGAAAATAAGTAAGCAGACTAATTAACTGACTAACTAAAAATCCCAAACACCATGTAGAATACTCAAACTCTAGCATTGGAAGGAACCTTCAAATGCAGGAATATATTCTACACAGATTCAGACAGGTAGTATCTAGAATGAAAGCAATTTCATAATTTCTTTTGATATGTTGTCCAGGGAATCTCCTTTCCCCATCTGGCAGTTTCTTTTATTATGAAACCTAAATACAGTACTGGAAAAATTTAGTATCTGAAAGAAGAACTCTGGGCCTTTAAGGAAGCAGGGTAGAGAAAAGAATGGCTATCTTTTGGGGGTGGAAGGGATTATTCATTACTGTAGAACTTACAAACAGCTCTAAATAGGCAAACAGCATTTCAGCTCTAAGACCACAAATAAACTACCCTTGCTATGATGAAAAGTTGTTCTACTGATGTAGACAAAGTGACTTTAAAGTGGAAACTCCCAGGCAATTCTTATTTTTATCTAAGACTTCCCTTTCTCAATTTAAAGCTCAATGATTTCCTTCTGTGGTTTTATCAATGGGCTAGAGGTCTGATAACATTGTTTCCATCCTGTACTTGGAACTCTGCCATTTCACTTGGAAGAATTAATAGACTTGCCTTTCTAGCTTGGCTCATAGCTCAGTGAAACAAAAGTCACATGAGATGTGAGAATACAGAATGCAGAGGCAGGCCAACTAACTAGCCCAGGGTATGCTGCAGTGGACTTTGACTGGAGTCCTTTATCTCTATGTGAATGTTGATCATCTCGCAAATCACCTTGCTTTGTCCAGTTAGACTGCAAGTTGAATAAAGAGCATGGTTTGTGTCCTAGTATATTTGTGCTTCTATAAAAAAATATTGTAGACTGGGTAATTTATAAAGAACAGACATTTATTTCTCACACTTTTGGAGGCTGGGAGTCCAAGATCAGTGTGGCAGGTTTGGTGTCTGTTGAAAGTCTGGTCTCTGCTTCCAAGATGGCAAATTGTTGTTGCATTATCTGAAGAGTAGTAATTTTGTGTTGTCATACAGTGGAAAGTATGGATGGGGAAAATAGGGGCAAACTCCCTTTATCAAGCTCTCTTGTAAGGGCACCTACTCCCATTCATGAGGGTGGATTCCTCATGACTCAATCACCTCCTAAAGGCCATACCTCTTAATACTGCCACAATGGGGATTAAGTTTCAACATACACACTTTGGAGGACATTCAAAACATAGCTTTCTGCACTTGGCCCCCAAAATCCATTTCCTTCTCACATACAAAGTACATTCATTCCATCATAACAGCCCCCAAAATCTTAACTTGTTCCAGCATCGATTAAAAATCTAAAGTCCAAATTCTCACCTAAATCGGATATGGGTGAGACTCAAAGTTGGGTTTCATTCTGAGGCAAATTTCCACTCCAGCTGTGTGCCTGTGAATTCAAACAAGTTATGTGCTTCCAAATTACAATGGTAAGACAGGCACAGGGCAGACATTCCCATTCCAAAAGGGAGAAATAACCAAGAAAATGTGGGTAACAAGTCTCACATAACTAAAAAACCCAAGAAGGCAAACAAAGTTAAATTGTGATGCTTGAGGATAGTCTTTGACTCCATGTGTTGCCTTCTAGACACACCAGAAAAGGGGGTGGGTTCTAAAGGCTTAAGACGACCTCATCTTCACAGCTTTGCTGAGCACAACCCACACAGCAGTTCTCACAGCAGACGCCAACTCATGTTGGAGTTCAGTGCTTGCAGCTTTCCCAGGCTAGAATTGCATGTCAGTATCTGCACAATTCTGGGGTCACTGGGATGTCCCCACCCCCATGGATTCACTAAGAATAGCCCTAGTAGGGGTTCTCTGTAATGGCCTTTCTTCTATGTTTCCACTAGGCATTGCCCTAGTGATGACTCTCTGGTGGCCTCGACACCACTGCTCTGCTGAGCATTGCACTAGTTGGGGCTCTCTGTGGCATCCTTGGAAATCTAGCTTGAAGCAGCCATTCCTCCACAGCTCATACACTTTGTGTGTCTGCAGAGTTAGCACCATGTAGACTCTACTAATGCTTATGCTTGTGTCCTCCAGAGTGGTGGTTCAAGCCCAAGTGTTGGGCCTACTTGAGCCACAGCTGGAAAGGCCACATAGTACTTTATCAGAATACAGGGAACAGAGACTTGAGGTGAGTCTGGGGAGCAGAGACTTAAGAAAGCCATGGGCAGAGAGACTTGGGGTTCCATGAGCTTTTCAGATCTCTTCCTTGAAACCATTCTGCCCTCAAGGCCCTAGCATTCTGGGCTTGTAATCAGAGCAGCAACCTCAAAGATCCCCAAAATGCCTTTGGGGTCATTCTTCCTTGTCTAGATGAATAGCTTTTGTCTTCCTACTATCTATACTCATTTCATTACCAAAAGGTTACTTGGTGTTGACATCTTTGGTTTTCTCTCCTAAGCATGCTTTTTATTCTTTATATGGCCAGTGTGAGAATTTTCCAAATCTTTATGTTCTGTTCCCATTTTAATTATAAATTCTATCTTTAAATCATATCTCTCCTCTTGCATTTAACTATAATCAGTTAAGAGAAGTTATGTAGCACCGTTAACACTTTGATGCTTGGAGATTTCTTTTGCCAAATATCCTAGCTATTACCTCAAACTATATGGCCTTTAAAATGTTCTAGGGTACAGACGCAGTTCAGACAAATCCACCATCACTTTAAAACAGGGATAGCTTTTTCTCCAACTTTCAATACTTTGTTCCTCATTTCCATCTGATAACTCATCAGAATGTCCTTTACTGTGCATATTTCTATCAAAATTTTGTTCGTGACTATTTAGACAGAGATTTTCTCTACAGCTGTCCTCTTCTTTTGAGCCTTCACCAAAATTGCCCTTTATGTTCTGTTCAAAGCAATGTAGACGTTTTCTAGCCTGTGCTTCAAAACTGTTACAGCCTCTGCCCATTACCCAGTTCCAAATCTGCTTTCACATTTTCAGGTACTTGTTATAATAACACTTCCAATTCTATGGTACCAATTTCTGCCCTAGCCCATTTGTGCTGCTATAATATTAATTAAATGTCTGAAACTTGATAATTTCTAAGCAACAGAAATGCATTTCTTAGTTTTAGAGACTGGAAAGTCCAAGATCAAAGCCCTGGCAAGTTTGGTGTCTGGTCTTCACTTCCAATATGGTGCCTTGTTGCTATATTCTCCAGAGGGAAGGAATACTGTGTTCTCACATAGCAAAAAGCAGAAGGGCAAAAAAAGATTATTTCTCTCTGTCAAGCTTTTTAATAAGAACAACTCATCCCATTTACAAGGGCAGAGAGCTACCTCATCCCATTCACGAGGGCAGAGTGCTCATAATTCAATCACCTCCCAGCCATCCCACCTCTCAACACTATTACATTGGGAATTAAACTTCAACAGAAATTCTGGAGGGGACAAAAACATTTAAACCATAGCACCCATGTTTTTCAAATTTTAATGTGCATTGGAATTACCCATGAACCTTTATAAAATGAAGAGAATGCTATGTCCTCACATGGCAGAAGAGCGAGAGGACCTACGTTAGTTTCTTTAAGCCCTTTTAACAGGAACTAATCCATTAATGAAGGCTCCGCTCTCATGACTTTATCACTTCCCAAAAAACCTATCTCTTACTATCACCACAATGCGGATTAAGTTTCAACACATGAATTTTATGGGACAGTTTAGACAATAGCAGTTTGGAAGTAACCATGGGTTACTGTCTTTTCTGTTGTTGGCATCTTCATTACTATACCTCCAGAAAAGTTATTCAACCAATCAAATGCTGGCATGAGATAGCCATTGTATGGAGATTTTGAAGGAAAAGCCCCTTGAGAATTTGCACAATTGAGTGAGAAAGTAAAAGTTGCTTCCAGTGACTCTGCTTTCCCCTTTCCCCAACCAATTTAAGAAAATTACAGGGCAACCTTTCTGTTTTGGCAGATAACCCTGGTGACCTGATGGTGCTATGCTTATACCAAAGATTAGCCTTCACCAGAAGCAGATAGGCAGGTCTACTGTCCCAAACTTTATTTTATTTACAGTCATGTTTGTTATTCTATCATCTGAGGACTATTCCTTTGGGTTAAACTTTGTGAAAATGCAACAATGGTAGAAGAAAAAAGTGGCACATTGTATTAGTCATGGTTCTCTAGAGGAACAGAACTATAGGCTATATGACTATATCAAAGGGAGTTTATTGAGAACTGACTCACAGGATTATAAGGTGAAGTCTCACGATAGGCCGTCTGCGAGCTGAGGAGCAAGAAAGTCAGTAGTGGCTCAGTCCGAGCTACAAAACCTCAAAGGTAAGGAAGCCAACAATGCAGCCTTCATTTTGTGGACAAAGGCCTGAGAGCCCCTGCCAAACCACTGCTGTAAGTCTAAGCATCTAAAGGCTGAAGAACCTGCAGTCTGATGCTCAAGGGCAGGAAGCATCCAGCATGGGAGAAAGATGAAGCCTGGAAGACTCAGCAAGTCAGCTTTCACCTTCTTCGGCCTGGTTTTTTAGCCATGCTGGCAGTTGATTGGATGGTGCCCACCCACACTGTCGGTGGGTCTTCCTGAGTGTGGGTCTTCCTCTCTCATTCCACTGACTCAAATGTTAATCTCTTCTGGCAACACCCAGGAACACCCAGACACACCCAGAAACAATACATTTACATCCTTCAACCCAATAAAGATGACAATTTATTAACCACCACACACATTAAGCTACCAACTATATTTAATACCTTTGGGAGAGTTTATTTGCTGTGTAGCACAAGGGAAAGCAGGTCCCTCAGGGACTAGGATAATGGAACATGGTAGAGAAATCTTGGGCAGGAGGCTTGCCCGAGGGAATTAAGATCATGGAAGATGATGGTGCTAAAAGGACAAGTAGAAGGATGCCAAAGAGAGCCATCTCTGCTGTAGTAGTACTTGAGCTCAAAGGAGAATCTTTTAAAAGGAACAGTTCTTCCCTCCTAGTTCACCAAAGAAAGCTGGCTGACATTGACTACAAAGAACAGCATGGCAGCAAGAAATATACTTGCAAAAAGGCATCTTTTTCATCCTCTATAAAGTAGGTGACAGTTTTTAAGCACAGAGAGATTTGACATGTCTTGCTGTTTGTAGATGTATGGGTTTGATCACTCTGACACTGGGTATGGGGAAAGAGTAGGGTTGAGGGAACAAGAATAAAGATGCAGTGAGTGTGAGTGGACAGTAGTGAGTGGAGAGAGTGGCAAGGTCCATGACATATAATGCCTTTGTTTCAAGCCCTCTGAGAAATGCTTTCCTTGTTTCCTCTCCTCCTTTGTTCTTTCCTTCTTTCCTCTGCCCCATCTTTGCCTCTTTTCTTGTTCCTATAATCCTAGGACCTCCTGCCTCTTACTGATTTCTTCTCTGTCTGTGTTTCAAGGATTCCAGTGGGCCTCTTTAATCTGGCTTTGCCTCTGGCCCCATCCTAGTCCCAGCTGGTGTTCCTTTGGACCCAAGAGACTGTTGGCAGCTATTGTTTTTTACAAATCAAGTCACATATCAGGTCCAAAGTCTATATACACAGTGTTATCAGCTCATCAATTAATGGTGAGCAGATATATGCTTTGTGTGTTTTTCCAGAGCTACCCAGGGAGCCCTGGTAGCTGATCAGTGGCTTGGGCTCTGTTGCCAGTGGAGTTGAAGGAACAATTTGTATGGCTCTGAATTATCTGTTAGAATTTCTGTTTCTCCTTGGTGTCCAGACTATTCCCTGTAGCCCCCTCTGGTGGTTTATAAAGACTTCTCCATCGTAGGATGGAACTTTGATAGCAACCACACCAAAAAAGGATGGGAGCACACAAGAAATCTCACTTTACCCAGTAGTCCCTTCTAACTCCTTAGCATCAATCTTTTCCTCCTATTTTCTATAATACTAGATCAAGAGAATGTAAGCACCCGAGACCTGATTTAGAGAATTCAGAGCTCAGGCCCTTATGTGGAGTGAACTTAAATAAGAAGTCATACCAGGGTCTCAATATTCTCAATCTACTTTTTTTTATTGTCTATATATGAGAAAGGTTGGAGTGGCTGTGAGTTGAGGGAGAGAGAACAGAGAACAGACTTTGTCCCAGTTGCAGGTGCTGGCTGGTGTGCAGTAACGATGGAGTGTTGTTTTCACACCAGGAGTCACCTCTTTGCGTATTATAGGAGGTTAGCGGACTCATGTTGTCCTTTGTACCTGAAGGGTCACTAGAAAAGAGCCATGGAGAGCAGGACCCTATATCTCTAGTCTCTTCTTTTCCCTCCTAGAGTTTGGAGTAATAGGCAGAAAACACTTTTCTGTAGATTTTTAAGTCAGACATTTCCCTGACACTCAGATGTACTCTGGGGTCTTCTAGTCTCAGTTGGCTTCTTTCACCCAAGAATTCTGCTGCTGCTGAAACTCACATCTGGCATGACCAGCTGGAAAGGGCCAATGAGTCTGTTGGACCTTAAGAACAAACCAGAGTCCTAATGGGTGCAGTAGTGAGAAAGGTGGTAGATGTAGTGCATGAAATTAAAGAGTAAGAGACTCTTGTGCAAGTTCTTTAGAAAGTTCAGTGGTCTCCAAATTCTACCTGTGCTACTTTAGTTTCCTGTAAGACAGTGCACAGAGTAGGTGCTCAAGATATGCTTCCTGAATTGAAAGGGAGAAGGAAGTTACACTCTCTGAGGACCATTGTCTGGTTTTCACTCAGCCCATACAGATTTCTTAGAGAGGAGGCTAGAAAAATAGATCTGTATTGATCTTCAGAATTTCCAAAACAACATTGTATCTGGGCTACAGCCTTGATATATGTAGAGAGAAAATTCCATTTCAACAAAAGCAAGCATTGTCTGTAATACCCGTTAAACCCTAAATGAGCAATGGAGTATTTTAGATCCAGAGAGGTGAAGTGATTTTTTGAGCTTTTATAGTAGGATGAGGAAGGTGAAAACATAATTCAAGTATTTCGTCTCCTGTTTCTCCATGAGAATAACTTTTATTCTTCTGTCTATAATGATGAGAATGGAAATTCCACTTGTTTGACAGCTTTGGATATTACTAATCTACAAGTGGTCAGTTCACGGTAAGCAGGAATAAGGAAAAGTAGCATTCTGCTTGCTCATCACTTGCAAAATTCTCCCCTGTGCTCAACAATGAGGAATTTCATATAGAATTGTAATAATGCTAATTATAATAATACTCTGCATATGTTTATGATTAAGATCCTGCAGCATCTTATCCCTCATATGTTTCCAAGGCCCATTTCTTTTTGAATACAAGTATCTTTTTCACCTTATGAATGTTAAGTACTGTAATAGTTCCTTTTGCACATTCATTTCTTTTCTTGAGAATAATTTTTTGAAAGCTCGATTCATTAATTTATAGAAGCATGCTTTACTTTTAATGACATCGTATCCAAGATGTTACTAGTCAAGCCTTAACTGTGTTCCTTGTTTCTGTCCCTCCTCCCTCTTTTTTCTGTCTTGTAATTATAAATAGTGAAATGTTAAACTAGACTGGCTTGCATTTAGGACTTTTCCCAAAGACCCCAGCAGAGGACCAGGGGATGAGCCGGTATTTCACAAATTTGATTTAAACATGTACTCTTGAGGTTTCCCAAGTCTCCATTCTGCCAAGTTGACCTAGCAATCTCCCTAGAATCACTTGTCCTGCTGTGTTCTGCCCTGTGGACTTCCAGTGGACCTATTCAATCGGGTCCTTGTGTTCTAAGAGGCCCAGGTATGCTGGTATCTGAGGCATAACTAAACAAACCCAGCAGGGGATGGGAAGCTGCCTGGGTTACCACCATAAGAAAAGCTGTTCCCCTCATCCATCTGTCATCACAATTTCAAGAAAACATTAAGCACTTGGTTGCAGAGGAAAAGACACACTCCCTGGACTCCTTTGGCTTCTGTTCTGTAAGGGCCAGGGACACACTCAACTAACAGACACACAGACACCAACAAATAACTGGAAAATGCAAACATGAAAAGCATTAAATGGTGGTGGCAGTGGTTGTGTGTGTGTGTGTAAAAGCTATGTAAATTGAGGTCTTCTTTTTAGGCCTTCTAGTTTTTTTCTAGAAAAATTGGGGCAGGGATGAATATAACTTGAGGTTGACTCTTAGCCAGTATCCTTCTAGGCCCATGTCTTTATGCTTCCTCCTCCCTTATTTCATTTTTAGAAAGGAAAAGAAAGTCCTGTAGGAAAGCCATGTACAGCTGTATTTACAATTTTCTTTAGTTGCGACAAAGATGTAAGCATTTTACATGTGCTGTCCGTTCTTTCCTGCCATTCTTCTAGTTCTTCCTCCTCCTGGTGTCCTTTTCAGCCCCTTTATTCCTCACTTATCTCTCTTTCAACCTATTCTCTATATTTCTTTGCTAACTTCTAAAAACATCTCTTTCTGGAGATGATAGCTGGGGATGGTATGTGAGAGGAAGACAGAGAGAGAAAGAAAGAGATAGAGAGAGAAATTGAACAAAGGTGGGTGGAGCCTATGGAAAGGCAGGCATTCCTCTCTATCCTAGCATGCATCTTCTCTGACTTCCCTTCATCTTCAGAGGAACTAATACTAATAGGTACCATACAATGAATGCTTAATACGTGCAAGTGGTTTCAATATATCATCTCATTTAATTCTTATAATGACTCTGCAAGCTGGTACCATTGCTCCCATTTTACAGATAAGAAAACTAAAAAGATTCAGCTAGGCGAATCAAGTGGAGATGAACCACTAAGGTTTGAATCTTGGCTCTGCTATTTAATAGCTAAATGAGCTAGGGCATGTTGCCTTTCTCTCTGTTTTCCAGTTATCACAATTACTCTACTCTAGAAATGTACGTAGTCTGTGTCATTCTTGCTAGGAACTCATGCATTTTTCATCTGTTAAACTCCTATGTACCAACTTGCTGATAGAAGGGAACCATCCCAGATGCACTTCAGGACCCTCCTTCTCTTCCCACGTGGTTTGTGCATATAGACAAAGATGTTCGGAAGACTTGGTTGGTGGACAGTTCAGGCCACTCATTCATTGCACAATTAAACCAAAAAACATCTACTTGTTGTGGACCATTTAAATCACTGAGAAGACAGTAGTGAATGACAATACATGGCCCTTGTTCCATGGAACTTTCACTCTAATGATGGAGGTAGACAATAATCACATTACCACACAAATAAATGCAAAAATTTAATTGCAGCAAGTGCTACAATGGATCCAATGGGCAGGAACATAGTAATATAACTGAGGGAAACATGGAAAATTTCCTTTAAAAAGTGATTATGGAGGTAACATCTGGAGAAAGAGAGGTGGTTGATTCTCAATAAGAGAGAAAGAGCTTGCCAGAAAAGGAAATAGCTTGCACCTTGTGGTAGGAGGGAGTGTAGCAGATATGAACTGAAGACAGGTGAGTATGGTCAGAGTGCAGGGAATGAGCAGTATGTGGTAGGGTACTGTCAATATGTCAGGCTAGCAGGTATTTCTTTGAGCACTCAGGTATGTGTGGCACTCTTCCGTCATACTATATAAGCATGTTGATGGCACATGAAAGATTTTCTAGAGCAGTCATGAATTCAAATTCCATAGTGTTGTTGGCATAAGCACATTCATAGTATCAGTTTATGTGTTCTAATTTAGAGCTGAGAAAATAGGGTAGCTCTATGCATTCTCGGCTTCCTGGGGATGTCTGCTTTGTGGAATCAGTGGGTGGGCCACAGGAAGTTTCAAAATAGTGAAGGGGCACTCAGACTCAGTATACCAGGGAAGAGGCAGTTACACTAAGTGGTGGCACTGGCTAGGAATGTTTCTTATTGATTCCTCATCACTTTCTGATTTCCTTCTCTGTCCTCCCAAAGCCCCACCTCCTTGAAGACTGGAGTGCTGGTCAGGTGGGCCAGTATCTGCATAGGATTTCCATTAGTGGGAACTTAAATCTGTCAGGGTAATGACTTACAACTTTAAAAAACAAGAAGAGCCAAGAGATGATGGCAAGTGTGTTCTTAGAAAGCACTAAGAGGGTCAAAAGCTGAGTGTGGCAAGCCTAAGGGGTGAAAGTAGGGTTACAAACAAACAGGAGACAGTTCTAAGAAGGACTGGAGTCAGGTGTGCAAAGGAACAGAGAAGGAAGTGAAGATCAAGAATAGGAGTGAAGTGAGAGGGTTCAAGGCAATTACCTCAAATGAGGCCCTGAAGGCTGGGACCCATTTTCTTTGGCTGTCTGCCATGTAGTATGTGGGCGAGTTGGCCCAGTATAATGGCATGGGGCTGGGAATTCCCTGGTTTGCTCAGAGAGAAGTTATGACTTGCCTTGGAGTATTCTTGAGGTAGAAGGCTCGTTCTCACCAGTACTTTGCTAATCCACAACTTTTCTCTTATACCAGCTCCTGAAACTGGCCACCGTGAAACTGAAAGTTTCAGCATTTGCTCTTCCCCCGGCCTCCAGTTGGCATGGGGCCATGGGGAAGGATATGAGTAGGATGGGTTTAACCAAAATACTGGAAGCCACTTACTTCCCACGTGGGAAGGATTAGTATGAAAAATAAAGCAAAGAGTTTCACAATTTCTTGAACTGTAAAGAGGCCCAAAAAAGTATTGAAGTATTTAGTAGGGTGGATGTAAATTGAGAGGCAAAAGTATTCAGTGATTAAAGGTGTTAATCTTAAAAGTATACAGTCTGAATTCAGATACCAGCTCTGCCAGATGATGGCTGTGTGATCCTAAGTGAGTCACTCAACCTTTCTTTGTCTCAGTTTTTCTACAATTGGAAAATGAGGATAATGATATTTGTCACCTAAGATTGTTGGACAGTTTAACTGAAGGAATGCATATAAACTACATAGCACTGTGTCTGGA
Source organism: Cacajao melanocephalus (assembly GCA_963573385.1). Classification (NCBI taxonomy): domain Eukaryota; kingdom Metazoa; phylum Chordata; class Mammalia; order Primates; family Pitheciidae; genus Cacajao; species Cacajao melanocephalus. The sequence continues at coordinate 3,151 of CAUYLG010011217.1, read as the reverse complement.
ATATAGTAATGCTTAATAAGTAGTAATGGTTATTTTATTGGGAAGAAAGTTAGATAGAATCTCCTATCTGAATGATCTCTCCAAGTGCTTGAAATCTACAGGGATTGGGATGGTGTTTAGTAATGCAGAAAAATGGCAAGGATGGAAATTGTTATTCCAATTATTGGGCTAAGGGTATATTCTGGATGTAGGAAACTTCTGAATGGGAACTCAGCAGCGATAAACCAGGGAAAGCAGTCATGTCGTTGCATAACATGTCCTAGCAGAGGTTTAGTCTGATGGCCCTTGGCAGTAGCCCAGGGCTGCCTCATTGATAGGTAGGTCTGGGACTTGGCTGTACAGGGGATAGCTGGAACAGCCAACAAAAGGAAGAACCAGAGGAAAAATGCAAATGTTTGCCTAAAAAGCACTGAAGAAACAAGTGAGACTTGAGATGATCATGTCTAGGACAGCAGTGTGAGGACAGACACAGGATGCATAGCAAGGTCAGAAGGCAGGTACCTACAGGGACCAGTCCAGAGGGAATGAGGAGCTACAGCAGTAGCAATTTGAGTGGGCTCACTGTGACTGCCATGAAAGGGGCCCTGAGGGCTGGTACTTGGCTTTATTGGCTGCCAACTCAGTAGCGTGTGGGTGGGGTGGCTTGGGCTGGTTGGTACGGATTATGGCAGACAGTAATAACAATATTGCTACCAAGTGGATATAATTTCTGCTTTACAGCGGATAAAACTCAGAATTAAAGGCATCAGTTTGTCTTACATAGCTCAATTAACCACTAGAAAAGATGGGAATATGGGAATAATCCCTAAGAGAACATCTGAGGTAAAATGAACAGTAAAGCAAAGTTTTGCAATGGCGGTGGGGATGGTATAGGGGCAGGAGCCAGAAGTACAAGAGAACGTAGGCAGTTGTTACTCTCTCTGAGACTGTGCATATTAGAATTGCTATATTATAAAGAATGTAGTATGATTTAGTAGTTAATGAGTGGTTTCTGGAACCATATTGCCTAGACTCAAAATCTAGCTTCTCCACTTACCAGTTATATGACCAACTGTATGAGCAAGTTACTTAATCTCTCAATGCCACAGTTTTCTCATCTGTAAAGTAAACAAATGGTAGTACTTACTTCTTATGATTTTTATGTGATTTCATTGGTAAAGTACTTAGAAAAGTACCTGACTCATAATAGGCATTATCTAAATCTTAGCAATTAATAAAATAATAATAATTAGAGCAATAACAAGGACTAGTTTAGATAATGCATATAAAATACTTACCACAATGCCTGCACATAGTAAGTGTTCAACAGATGAATTATTATTGTTATTATTATAATAAATACTCTACAGCAATAACAATAAGGTAAGCCTCAGGAGGAGTTAATAGCCTCACAAACCCATGGTAGACAAGCTTTATTCTAGAAATCTAAGAAAGACCCATTCTTCTCCTATGAATACAGCTCCTTCTTTCTGTATTTCTAAAACTGCAATATAAACGAATTTTCCTAGGAGGTATAGTGATCCCATCATAGCAGGCACTAAAGCATAAGCTGGCTAACTGCTAGGCAGGGTTGCGGTATAGGATACTGACAGAAAATAATAACAATTATAGCTAACAGTAATATAGGTACTCTTAGTGTCCCCATTTTATGGAAAAGAAAACTGAGGCACAGAGCACCCAAGTCCCTTGCCCGAGATCACATAGCTGGTAAGCAGCAGAGGTCCCTTTCAACCCCCTGACATTCTCTTGTGAAACATATTAGTTTCAGTCCCCAAGACTGTAATATGAGTAAGATTATTGGCTTCCTTTTTCTTGTCAGGATGAAAGGAAGTGACAGTGAGTACTGGATTAGAGCAATAAGATTTAAAAGAGGAAAAATATAAAAGAAGACAGTAGGGCCAGTGGCACTTTGACAGACAAACTTTATTAACTCACATTTTTTTAGGGGGGTAGCCTCAGTATATTGAACCTAAACTCATGAGATCTGAACTGCCTGAGCTCTTTCTCCCAGGAGTCCTCAGGGATTTCAGGATTAGAGCTGGCCCAGAATTGCCAATTGGAGACCCAAGTGCCCACAGAAAATTGTTCTGCCTGTTCCAGGTCTGTAGGAAGCTAACTCACATTTTGCTTGCTACAATGGGCTCTATTTCAGTAGCAGTTTGACCTCTTGCCAGAGCTTTGTTCATGGAGGAGAGGGAAGAGAGAAGAGGGGATTCCTGGCCTGTGGTATGGTTCAGAAATGGGAGTAAGCAAGTCATACTTTCTCTTTCAGGAAATAAAGTGGCTGGAACAAAGAGTCCAGGCCAGAGAGTAGCAAAAGCTGAGGGAAGACAATAGCGAGAACTGAAGGAAGTTCAGTAAGGAGGGGTTAGCTAGAGAGGACTTTGACACGTAAGTTTGGACCTTCTATTCCTGCACCTATTCTCTGACATCAACTGGGTGTTCCACGATTCAGTTCAGTTTGAACACTAACTACCTTGAGTATCTGAGCAGTGGAATGACATCTAAATACTCCAGGAAGATTCTGGCTGACCTATGCACACTGCACTAGATGAATCTGAGACAGCAGTTCAAGGAGATCTGAAGATAGAAAGGTCTCTAAGAGGCTATGCAATAGCCCAATCTAAAGGGAACTAGATGGAAGGGGAGGGAAGTCACAGGAAAAGAAATGCAAAGAAGGGATAAGAAAAGAAGTGGTTGACACCATGGAAAACTGATTATTCAGTTACATCTTTATTCAAGATATGTCCTCTGTCTACAACCCACTTCTTACCTTCTTTCACTTGAGTAACACTCATCCTTCTAAACTTAATCCATTCTCTGTGAAAGTTTCCCTGGTCTCCCAGATTGTTTGAAAGTGACTTGTTCATGTACCTGTTTTCTCTACAATATTTAGAATTTCTTAAGGATAACTTCCTTCCTTCCTTCCTTCCTTCCTTCCTTCCTTCCTTCCTTCCTTCCTTCCTTCCTTCCTTCCTTCCTTCCCTCCCTCCCTCCCTCCTTCTTTCCCTTTCTCCTTCCCTCCCTCCCTCTCTCCTTTCTTTCTCTCTCTCTTTCTTTCCTTTTTTTTCTCTCTCTCTTTCTTTCTTTCCAAATATTTCTTGAACACTTATTACAGTGCAAGGAAATCAAGAACCTGGGACAGGCATTC